>VCJN01001322.1:0-257606 GCA_006384855.1 Tetraselmis striata
ATGCGCGAGAAGATGCTGAAGAACAAGTTCGACTACGACGACTTCCTGGAGCAGTTCAAGATGATCGCCAACATGGGCCCCATGGGGCAGGTGATGAAGATGATGCCGGGCATGAGCAAGATCACGGACAAGCAGATGATGGCGGCGGAGAAGAAGTTCATGGTGCGCGCCTACCCGCTGCCCCCGGCTTGGCCGGCAGGCAACTCTTCGCCGATTTCCCTGCTCATCGTTCCATCTGGGCGCACGAGTGTCACCGCCCCAAGGGACCCTGCGCCCGGCGGCAGCGCCGCTGACAGCGCTGCCGGTCCCTGCTCGTGTGGCAGGAGTACGAGAAGATGATCAACGCGATGGAGGAGGAAGAGCGCACCAACCCCGACTCATCGCCAAGTCGCCCAGCCGGCGGCGACGCATCGCGCAGGAGTCGGAGATGAAGGAGGATCAGGTGCTGGACCTCATCTCCACCTTTGCCGGCCTCAGGTGGGGCAGTCCCCCCCCCCCCCAGCCCCTCCTCCTCCTCCCCTCCTCCCGCATGTGCACTTCTACTCAAGGGAAAGGGGGGGAGGCGGATAAATGCTCTGGCCAAAAGGCCCCAAAACAGGTGAGATCCGACATATAAGCGACATTAACGAAACCACGGCTGGCGGCGCGGTACTAAACAACCCTGATGCGAATGAAGAGCCCGCCCCGCCTTGCCTGCCAGTGGTCAAATCCAGATGAAACTATGGCGGAACTATAGCGAATGTCATTACAGGTCGCATGCCAGCCCGATTCGAGGCGGCACCCATATACGAAATGTCCCCATCGTCGTATATAAAAAAACACATGCATGCTAGCTAGTTGAGGTGAATGCACCGCTGTTGTGGGGGCGCGCTCACTCAAACCATACAGTCTATTAGCGTGTTTGGGCGGAGTTTGGCAATTAGAAACATAATGGAATAAAATTACAAATGTGTTGATGGATTGGATTATTTGGAAAGAAACCTAAAAGATACATCTTAGTCGTATTGCGAATTGATCACGGAAAACACACGGTTAATTGCTGGAAATTAGCAATACACGAATGCGCACCGATGCACAGAAATACAATAACGGTAATAATAATGGCAACGAACGCTACGCGTTCGGTATCTGTACGGTTTCTCTGAGCGCGTAAAAGCCACGTATACATGCCGGTACATCGACGGTTGAAGTACTGGTAGGAGCTACAGACACCCGTTTCATCAAGTGCTGTCCTAGATACGAATGATTATGTAATCACTACCACGTCTCAACATTCTATTACAGTTGAACTTCAGCAAATAAGAATAGGAAAAGATGAGAATAACAGGGTAATGACAGAATGCACTGCTTTGCTCCGCGGGACGGGGCTTGCCCCAACCCGCATTACTCGACAGATAGGGCAGCAGACCTTATGTGGTCAGTGCCAGGTATTTTGATGGCAGTGTTTTAGACGGTGGTCCAACAGTGTTGGAAATTCTGTCCCTGGCCTTCCAATTAGTCTTGCAGGATGCTTCGGCAATTTGCTTGATGACTATAACGGAGCGTCGCCTACCCAGGGCTTTCCGTATTAACTGGATTGCTGCCTAAACGGCCGTCGTAGGGACGCTGCAAGGGTTTCACTGGTGCCAGTCCTGTCCCGGGGGCGAAAAGAAATTGCAATAGAGTAGAACAGAAACGCTAGGAGGGTGGCATAACACGGCCCGGCACCGCCGTTTGAAATTGTTTGCCACCTACGCGCTAGTTCGTGGAAGTGTGATTGAGGCATGGGTGCAAGCGGCTGCTTGAGTTGGCGGCGATGATGCGTTGCGACACGTGGGGCGGGACCCGCACATTGACATGCACCTGAGGCTTTCTCATTTATGAGGGATTGAATGATGGAAGCGGGACCAGCGACTACCTCGCTCCCATTAGCAGACGCGAGCAGTCCCAGATATCGCCCAGATATAGAATAGCCGTGTGAAAGAGGGGGTGGTGGTGGGGGGAGGGGGGGGGGGCGCTATGTACTGGGAACACTGGACTATTATGATGCGCGCGCGGTGTTAAACAGTATCCAACAGTGCTGTTCAAAATTACGTCACTGGCCTCTAATTAGTCTTGCAGGATGCTTCAGCCAGTCCCAGATACCTGGGGTAGTCGCTTGAATAGCCTCGTGGAAAGAGGGGGTGGTGGTGAGAGAGGGGGGGGAGAGGGGGGGGGGGGGGGGGGGGGGGGGCTATGCACTGGTAACACTGTGGAAAACATTCACCGATGCCGACTTGCCGATGCCGACAAATATGTTACATGTCCGACATCCTCGCCCAGGGGCCGGCACGGTACTGGCTTCGATTTTTGTCTCAGCGTGACAGTACCGAGCGACAGCGAATTAGCTGGCGCGTACGTCGTCACCGAGTTGTATAATAAAGAACCTGGCGACCCCCCCCCCCCCCCCCCCCCCCCCCCCTTTATAAATGCTGCCTAGTTGAGCAACATGTCAGACTGGCTACTTGGTTGACAGTCACACACGGCAATTTCAACCGGCGCCGTAACACTGCTGCTGCTCTTGTCGTGGGCGGAGTCCACTGCAAGGCGGCGGAGCACCGCCGCGGTGCCCGTGTCCGGGGGCGGTGGATCCACGGCGACTGACGGCCATGTGACGGCGACGGCGTTGGGGTCGCAGGATGCAGATGCAGACGATGACACGAATGATGGCCATCCAGGGCGGGCAGCTCGACGGGCAGATGAGCGACGACGAGATGCTCAACGCGACGCTGCAGGGCATGGGCCCGCGCCCCGTGGCGCCCGGCAAGGTGCGCCGCAAGAAGGCCAAGAAGGGCTCGCGCGGGCTGGCGGAGCTCGCCGAGCTGCGCAGCTCCTGAGCCCACTCGAAAGGCGGCGCACCGTTGGCCAGCTCAGCTCGGGCGGCGGCAGTCGTTGCATCCCCTGTAATCGACCCCTTTTGACTCGCGATTGTCCAAGAGCGCGAAGTCGATTATTACCCATTGTCGAACTACGGGTGCCGACGATATCGTCTGGAAGAGCCCATACCAAACAGTCTATTAGGATGGAAGTTCGGCAACAAAAAAATGGGATCGAACTTGTGTTGACAGTTCGGATCATTTTGAAAGAAACCTGACAGATAATCTTAATAGTTGTATTGCGAATTGATATCGGAAAGCAATGAGTGCATTCTTTGACATTGTATTCGCCCATTTATTCAGGACAAGTACATGTGCATTAGTCGCTAGTTGAAAGTCGAAAGGGATACAGGAAGGCGTGGCTGCCGATGCACATCCGTAAACGTTTTAAATCATACTGGCAACGGGGCTGATTACTACGCGTTATATGATTAGGTAGTTATTCTCGTGGTTCTGCGTCGTTTCGTATCGTATCGGATATCGCCGTAGCAATCTTACGCGCACATATAAATTAACGCGTATACGGTGAGTGTATGTAGCGCTACATGCTGGTATTAAGGACTACATCTCGCCCTTCGTAAGGATTACAAATAACGCCTTGTATTCAGTTGTGGACATGAATGATCACAATCGTCCGCGTCTGACATCCGCTAACTAAACTATTTACTACGATGGAACTTTGGGAATACTGTACCAAGAATAAAATTTTATGCTACCACAATAGAATAGTAACAGAAAAAACACTAGAAGGGTGGCGAATTAAACACAGCCAGTTTTAAATAGCTTGTCACCTACGCGCTGTAGTATTACACAAGCCTCAGATTGGGCTCGCATACAACCTATAGGAACAATCGCTATAGTTCCGCTGTAGGTTTGTCTGCATCTCACCTCAGGCAGGCGCAACGGGTTCTCATGCGCAGTGTTTCCATTCCCGCGTCCAACACCCAAAACCCTGGCTGGCGCTGTCCAGTCCAGTTGGACACGCTTGGTGATCCGCCTCACCGCCCGGCTCGGCAGGAGGACGGCAGAGTAGCATGCCATTACAGGGTGGCGACAGGCGCACGCTGCGACAGTGTCGGAGTCAACTATATGTTAAAGGGAGGGGGGGGGGGGGGGGGGGGTTTGCTTGGCGCCTAGAAGTGGATGGTCAGGTCCTTGGTCTGCACAGGAGCCACAAACAGCCCGCTCAGTGGCGCAGCGGAAACAGCACGCCCTCAGCACGCCAGCGTCACATCCCGGACTCGTCTCCCTTCCGGAACATCCGGGTCCTGCACCCCAGAGGAAATGGCGGCGCGGTCCCCCGGTGTCGGGATGTCCCGGGGCGCGAGCTAATCAGCGCTGTGCCCCATAGCAAAGCAGCCTGGCGAGCTGATGATGGCGGCTATGAGGAGGCGGGGCATTCTCGCAGCAGCAGCAGCACGGCACTGCCGCACGGCATGGCGGCGCTGCAAACCCGTGACGTTTAGTCACCGGGCCCGCAGGCCGCTAAAGAGCAATAAACTGTTCATCTGCAGCATCGAGGCGGAAGGTCCCCGTGGTATTCATGCTTTAGTCTGACATGGCTCAAGATAAACTTCTTGTTCTCTGTGCGCACACACGGGGGTAAACACAGAGACCCGGTAAAGCGTGCTTACTACGATACTTTACTGAGATAGCCGACCCATCTGTACAATGGCAATACGGATGCAGGACAATCGCGGGATGCAGCGGCCGCCTTGCCCCATCTCACCGCCATCGTCTGGCGCAAATTGAGCGGCCGGCAGTACTGCGAGTGCCTCACTGGAAACCCCCCCCCCCCCCCCCTTTCCCCCTCCCGGGGGGCATGTTGGGCGACGTTCCTCACGTCGCCCTTTAGTCTCGCGGCTACCCGCTGAGCTACCTCTGACCAGGGGGGGAGAAGGGTCCTCGCCGGTGACTGCCCTTCGATTCGCCAGAGAGGACCTTACCGCCCCCCCCTCCCCCCCTCTCCGCCTCGTCCTTCTCCCCCCCCCCCCCCCCACCCCCGCCGCTTGCCCCACCGCGAGGTGCTCCGCGCCAGCCGCGCCGCACCTTGCCGCTCATGTCGTACACCATGTCGACCGCCTCTGAGAGCGCCACCTGCCCCAGCCGCGTGATGTAGTTGGAGCTGAGCTTCAGCTCGCGCACGGAGCCCATCGCGTTGGCCTGCCGGGCAGCAAGGGGGAAAGAGGGGGGGGGGGGGGGGGGGGGTCAGAGTGAGTCAAATCTGACGGGAGCGGGGGTAAATCGCCCCGTGAGAGCACAGCCCGAGGGCCTCCTCCGAACCACCGGCCGACAGGCCTCCTCAACGCCCCACGGCACAAACGTTTCGACATCAACTCGCCGTGCGCGGCCGTCGCATTGCGCCCTTTGTCACGGGGAATATACTGGCTGGTTCTGCGGGTGGCCAGTGCGGTGGTGAGAACACCGCGAATAATGACTACCCGCCCTGCCTGCCAGAGGTCCAATGCCGGCGAAACTGCAGCGGACCCACAGCGAGTGATCTCACCGGGTGCCTGCGAGCCCAATGGGCAGCTCATAACCCAGGGGTCTGTTGGGTGCGCCGGCACCCGTAAACCCCTCGACGCAAACTTTGAAACTCGACCTGCACCGCCATCGCCTTGTGTGCCGGGATTGGTATGCACCGCTGGTCTCTCTTTGTTAGCACGTTGCTCTATTGCTCTGTAATAGCTTGACGACATACTTTTGGCGCTCGTCGACGCCATGCGCCCTCACGCGAACCACCGTGCATGGAGCTCCAACACCGCTCAGCCGGGCTCGGCTCCACGGACGTTGTTAGAGAGATAAAGTGGCACTGACGGGCGCAAGCGATTGCCCCCCGCTCCCCCCCCCGCGCCCCCCCCCCCCCCCCCCTTGCGGGCTGGCAGCAGTGAACCGCTTCCCGTGTCTGCACGGCGGACTTTCAGCGATCCGGTTACGGGGAGCCCTGGGTGGGCGGCGCCCCATTTCAGTCATGAAGCAAACTGCCGAAGCATTCCGCAAGACTGACTATAGAGGCCAGCGACGGATGACTTCCGGTCACGGGCGTCGAATGTCGGATCACTGCGCCTGAAGCCCTACAGCCCTAAAACTACCCGGCACCGACCACGACAGGTCTGCCCCGACCCGCCCGGGCGTCGGCCCGCTCTAGAAGTGAAAGTCGGGGCCGGCGTCTTGTTGGCTGAGGATGGCCGCCTGCGGTGGGCAGCCCCCACGTGGGAGAGGAAGAGGAAGAGGAAGGGGGGGGGGGCACCTTGAGCGCCTGCGCCAGCGCGCACGCGCCGTCGTCCTTGATCTCGTTGTAGCCGAGGTCCAGCTCCTCAAAGTTCTCGTTCTGGTGCTGCCGGAAGCCGCGCGCGAGGTGGATCGCGCCGTTGTCGCCCAGGTTGTTGCCCCGAAGGTCCAGCGTCTGGGGGCGGCAGTGTCAGGGCGGGGAAGGGGGGGGGTGAGGCCTCAGGGACCGCGAGGTGCCGTCCTCGAGTCGGCTCGCTCGTGTTCCGGTCGAGTACTCGGGGCACGCGGGGCGGGGCGCACCTGCATGCTGGTGTTGTACATGATTAGGTCGGAGAGGGCGACGGCGCCGTCGACGCCGCCGATGGTGCACCAGCCCAGCTTGAGGATTTCCACGGCCTGAGCGCGCCAAAGAAAGGGGGGAGGGGGGGGGGGGGGGGGGGTCACGCCCGCCCCTTTGACCAGTCGGCAGTGCCGGCGAGGGAGGGGTCTGTCACAGGAAGAGAGGGGGGGGGGAAGGGGCGCACCGGCAGGTCGTATTTGGCGACGTCCACGAGCGAGGTGGCGCCCTTGTGCCCGATGGGGTTGTACCTGGAGCCACGGGCGGCACCAAAGCATGAGCACGGCGCCGCCGGGGTGGTGGCAGCGGAGCGGCCGCCCTCTGGGCGAACCGCACCGGGGCTCTGGCGGAGGGCCCCGGCTGCGCGTCCTCAGTGTTATTGAGGACTCAGGGGGGTCTGCAATCTTGTTAAACGCCACATGAAAATGAGCGAGTGCCCGAATGATGCAGTATCAGGCGGATGTGCGATCTGCCTACATTTACGAGTAGTTTGACCTCTGGCAGCCAGGGCAGGTGGCTCTTATAATGTAATTCGCATCGTTGATCGACAGTGCCTTACCCCTTACAGTACCGTCCAATTACTTACGGTCTGCGGGGCCAAAAATAATCGTTCAATTATTCGTTACGTCGTTCTGCACTTTATACGCCACATGAAAATGAGCGAGTGCCGGAATGATGCAGTATCAGGCGGATGTGCGAACTCGTCACGCAGACTGACCGCAGACCACCCCGGATCCATTTCGTACCGTACCGTAAGAACCGTAGGCGAGTACACGGGGGCGGCGGCACAGCATGCATGTCGGCCCGACGACCTGGCGTCGACATTCCGAATACTTCGGCGTCACATGACAGGCGACAGCCCCGCTCGAGGTTAGACCTGGCATGCGGAGCCGGAGTGCGTCCCACCATGCGGCGATGCCGCTTGGTGTGTGCTTAAGTAAGGGGGGCGGGAAGGGGAAGGGGGGGGGGGGGGGGCGCACGAGACGTCCAGGTGCTTGAGGGTGCCCTTCCCCTTGAGCGCCGCCGCCAGCACCGCCATGCCCTCCTCCCCAAAGTTGTTCCCGCTGATGTCGAAGTGCTCCAGCTTGGGGCACGTCTTGACCGCCTCCGCCACCTGCCGCACCCCCAACGGTGAGCGCAAAGCGACCCCCCCCCCCCCCCCCCCCCCCGGCGGCGGCGCTGCTTTTACGAGTAGGGACACGGAGGCGGGGGTGCCTAGAGTAGCTCCATTCTACGGGACAAACGGGCGAATTTCGGTTTAAGGCCCACAATTATGGGCCGTCAATGATCACTGCAGTGTGATCAGCGTGGATATGTTTCGTGCGGCTTTTTACCCACAGCATCACCGGCGCGCAACCCCCCGGGCAAAAGTGAGCTTTGATGAGCAGTGAGCTGCGGCGTGTGAGGACTTTCGTTGTCCTCCAGCCTGGAGCCACGCTGCCGGGCGCACCTTGTACATGCCGCCGTTGCCGATGTCGTTCATGTACACCTTCAGCTCCACGATGTTCTTGTTGCCGGTCAGGTACGTGGCCAGCGCCTCCGCGCCCTCCGCCGTGATGCCGTTGTTGCCGATGTCCAGGTGGGTGATGGCCGCGCCGCCCTCCTGTTGAGGGGGGGGGGGGGGGGGGGGGTGGAGTCCGCAATGGCGCGGGCAGCATAAGCAGCAGCTAATGAGATGTGAGAGAGGGCGGGGAGGGAGAGGGTACCCGGAGGGGAAGGGGGGGGGGGATCTAGTCGCCCGCCAGATGACCAGGCGAGCCTCCACAGCGATCACCACAAGCGGACACCTCGCGGTCCATCATGCCCACACGACCCAGCAGCTGCGGGTCCCCAGCCGGGCGGCGACCCCAACGGCCCACCGGCAATCATCAACCAGCCGCACCATCCAATCAGCCTTGCGGCCGAGATCGCATTGGGCAGTCACACGCCGGCTCTCTTAATTGTTCATTCCACACATCACTCAGCCACGTGCAGGTGTCGCACTCCTTCCCACCAACCTACCTACCGAGGGCGGGCGGACCTCCCTGCAAGTCTCATTATAAGCCTCGAATTGGACTGCATGCGACCCATGAGAACATTCGCCATAGTTCCACCGTAGTTTCGCCACAGATGCGTCCTCTGGCAGACAGCGCAGCTTCACATTCGCGGTGCTCTTACTACCGCTTCACCCCCCCGTGCAGACATGTGCGGGTGCCGCCACTCCCTTGTGCTGCTCGGCATCCGAATCAGCACGCCCGGTGACACTAAGGGCGGAAGCGGGGGGGGGGGGGGGGGGGGGGGGGGACGCACCGCCAGCGCCTCGCAGACCGCCTTGATGCCCTCGTCGCCCAGGTCGTTGCTCTTGAGGAACAGCTTGCTGAGCGTCTTGTTCGTCTTGAGCGCGTTGGCCAGCACGCCCGCCCCCAGCGCGCCCAGGTAGTTGTCGCTGAGGGGGGCGGGCGCACGGGGGTGGCGCTGCGTCAGCCCGGCGGCAGGCTACGGGGTGCCCCGGCCGGCGCTGCGGCCTCGCGCCACCGCTGGCTTTGGGGAGCGGGGAGTCGGGGCGCACCTCAGCCCCAGCGTGTGCAGCGCCTCGTTATCCGCGAGCGCCTCGGCGAGAGCCACCGCGCCCTGCCGGGGCGGGGCGACACCGGGACGGCCCTCAGAGGGGACGCAGCAAAAGGCAAGGAGGCAGTGACGTTGAGTCCGTAGAGCTGCGAGGCGGGATCAGGAAATGGGGGGGGGGGGGGGGGGGGGGGGGGGGGGGGCACCTCATAGTCGATGACGTTGCCGCTGAGCTCCAGGGTCTCCAGGGTGGTGTTGACCTGGCGGCAGCAGGAGCGGGGGAAGAAGGGGTCGGGGGTCGGGGGGGGGGGGGGGGGGGGGGATGGTACTGTCAGCGGCCATCCTACGCAGTGGCTACTCCCCCCCCCCTCCCCCCCCCTCCCTCCTCGGGCCACCATCTGAAAACATCAAAATAAAATTCGATCAATGGAACCAATTAAAAAAATCAAATCATGCAACAGACGAGGCATTGGGAGTTGCTGCTGCCACTTCTGCCCCTTGTCCTTCATGGGATAACATGGCTAAGACACTTGTGTCCTGGTATTGCGTGTGTACGCGCTCATTCAAAGGATAGGGGGGTGGAAGGGGGCCCACCTTGAGCGCCTCCGCAAGCGCACGCGCGCCCGGGTCGCCAATGTTGTTCATGCTCAGGCTCAGCGACTTGATGTTCATGTCGCCTGCCGCAGCAGCCCACCCGAGTCAGCCAACACAGTAGCCCCACCGCCGCCACCCTAGGCCCTGTCGGGACAGAGCAGTCCGGGGGTAGGCCTGCCCGCCGGTGCGCACCCGACACGTGCTTGGCAAGCAGCTCCGCGCCCTCGTCCCCGATGTTGTTGGTGTCCATCACGAGCGACTGCAGGATGTCGTTGTAGCTGAGGGCCTGCGCGAGGGCGGCCGTGCCCACGGGGCCGATGCCGTTGTTGCTGAGGTCCAGCGCGGTGCAGACCTCGTTGTACGCCAGCGCCTCGATGATGTACTGCGTGCCCTCCTCGCCCAGGTTCTGCGAGCAGCCGAAGCACGCGCTCAGCATGATGAGGGCTGTCCTTGTGGGGGCCGCCGTGACGGCCGCACCCGGGATCCACAAGCGCATGCTGCCCAATACGCCCTCCCACCCCTTCCGCCTCCTAAGCAGCAGACAGCTTCACTGGTGAAAGGGGGCACAGGGCCCCGGCCGCTGCCAGTGCGCAGATCGCTGGGTATGCAGTCAGATTAAGGAAGGCGCACTGCCATGTAGTAGCGGTAAACCTGCATGATCCCACCACCGATCTCTGCCGTTTTTCAATCCCTAATGGATCTTCCGCTTTGGTACGAGAGCCGTCCCAGAATGCTTAAGCAGACAAGCTTTCATGAAAGTTTCTAAGCACGTATAAGATTTCCTAGAGGAAGAAAGGGGAGAGGGCAGGTGGTGCGGGTGGGGGGGCACACCTCGGCGGAGAGGTCGCACGAGCGCTGGCTCTTCAGGCGGCTCATGAAGTCTGTCAGCCGGATCTGTGACTCCTTCGCCAGCGAGCGCTGCTCCATTGCCTGCAGCGCCGTTGCGCACGCAGAGGCGGCTGGCGGGTCAGCGTGTCATGTATGGACGCATGCAGGCGCCGCCATCATTCCCATTTCCATTTCCTTCGCCCCCCCCCCCCCCCCCCCCCCCTCCCTCCATCATCCCCATGTCGAGCACCGCACCTTCTGCATCTCAGGCACCTGCGTCGTGAGGAACTTGCGCCCATAGTACACGATGCCGCCTACCACTGCCAGCCCTGCCAGCCCTACGCCAATCATGCTCAGCCCCTGGCTGGTATCGTAGCTAGAGCCGCTGGGTGCCGCTGCAGGTGCGGCCGCAGACGCCACGGCCTTTGATCTGGCGGGCGGCGGCTCGGACACGGTAGGCGCCACCGCCACGGATTCCACCGCCTCCCCCTCCGCGACCTCCTCTGACTTGCCGCGGCAACAGGGTGGGAGCGCATCCTCGCCTTGTTCGGCCGCCAGCGGGTGTGAGCTCACACCGCTGCCGCTGTTCTGTGCGGCCTTGCATGCCGGGCCGCGGCCGCTGCCACGACGGTAGGTTGATCCTGCAGCGGACGGATCAGCGCACAGGAGCATATTCAACTCGCAGAGTATCAGGGGCCCCCAAAATAGTGGCACATGACGGAACCAGTGGACTCGCTGCCATAACACCTGGGAGAATACCGCGAAAGTTCTACAAATATGCAACAACTGCTGGCTGCCCGCAGTATGCGTCCCCTCTGACGGCGATGCGATGGCTCCCCGCCTGGCTAGTGCTTTGGGCACTGCGAAGGCCAATGCGGCTACACCGCCACTCTTTCTCTGTGGATTGCGCTGCCTTTGATACCAGAGAACGCAGGTTACAGTGCATGCACGCATTGACGAGGCAAAAAACCGCAAACGAGGGGACAGGCATCTGGGGAGGGTGTAGGCGGTGTTGAGGAAGCTTGCGCAGGTTCTATGCGCGCGCGTGCGTTTGGAAGGGCGGGGCCGAGGGGGCGCACCCGCAGCCGGGGGCAGCGCAACGGGGTGACTCAAGAATGCCTTGGCGCGCGGGAACACAGGCCGGATGGGCCGACGTCCAGCCGTGGCGCTAACTGTTCTCACACCCGCGGCGACGCTGATCGCCGGCAGCGGCATAGCGAGCGACTGCGGCTGTGGCGGCGGGGGGCGGGCGGCGATGATGGCGGCCCAACGGGGCAACGTCCGGCGACGAGACGGCTGGGGGCGCACTATCGCCTTGGGGCCGGCACAGAGGGATCCCGAGAGAGCGGAAATTTCGCTGTCGTAATGTCCACGCGTGGTGCAAGCAGCTGGATTGGGAGTCTGCTGAGTGCTCGCGGGCGCGGCGATTACGCTGATGATGGCCGAGGCCTGCTGCGATGCTGTGACGGGGGCGTGCATCGCGCAGGCCGCGGAGGCAGGCGACGAGCTCGCCGCGCCGCTCCAGGTCATGATCATAAACAGATTATGAACTTTTTGGTTACAGGGAGAGCGTCCGGAGAATGCACAGATGATACGCCGATTACAGATGTGGATTGCCCGCCGCGCAATGCTGCGCTCGTCTACGAGCTACTCATATACAGGTACAAGGTACCAGGTACGTACCATACGACGACACCAGCGGCGGCGACGAAACTCAATAAACTCAGCAGCAAAACTCAAACTTACCCGCGAAAACGAGTGGCGCGCAGTATGCTGGCAGCACCAGGCGCGCGCATGCGATTTATACTAATCCGTACTGCTCCACAAATATTAACGCGTTAATGTTTACGCTCGCGGTATATGGAAGTAGCGAGCATAATAGCGACTTTATTAGTAACTAAGTTCGCCCCGGGACGTCGGCCAAAGCCGCCGCCCCAGCACTTGACCTCGTGCACCAACTGCAGTCGTAGGTCAGGCATAGCCCGCAGTAGACCATTGCCAAATTCGAACTCCGATGAAGGACTACTAGCCTATAGTGCATTAACCGGCAATATATAAATCCTTAAACCCAGGACAAGACGGGATGTTACTTTTCTTTTTTTTCTTTTTTCGCCCCCGGGACAGGACTGGCACCAGTGAAACCCTTGCAGCGTCTCTACGACGGCCGTTTAGGCAGCAATCCAGTTACGGAAAGCCCTACTGGGTAGGCGACGGGATGTTACTATTGCTGCTCCATTCGCCGCCGCCACGTCGAGCCGCCCGTTCGCCCGTCAGCAACCATCGATCAGCATCAACCGATCCTCAGCGCACCGCAGAGGATATAGAAATACCCCGCGGCGTATATCGAAGAGCTTCCACGTCAGTACCAGTCGGTAGTAGCAGTAAAACTTCTTGTAATAGCGTTCGTCGCTAGCGAATACAGGGTACTTCCGGCGAGGACTGCTGCTGCCTCGCATCCAGGAGTGTTATTCCGCAAAGTCAGCATATATAGTCGTTAGTCGTCTCGGTACGAGTACCTGTAGGAACTCCGACACAACCAGCATCCCCACCATTAGTTTCTTCCACCCACAGCTTGAGTCCATACTTGGCCGAGGCAGCTTCAAGGCAACTTTCGCACGTCAATATGATCACTTCCTTCACGATGCTCGTGGTTCAGCCAGGTACGCCGCGGCGGGCGAGCGGTGCGCGAGGAAGTACGGGGCGCCAACATGCGGCTACCTACATGCCACCTCAGCGATGCGGAAGCTCGCGATAAAGGAGCGGTAGGCGGCGTCTGCGTTGGGCGCGCAAAAGAAGATGACGGCGATCTTGGACCAGGCCAACAATTCCCGGCTTCATAATGGGGTGGGCACTCTCCCTGTCCCCCTGTAACGGGTACGGAACGAATCTAGTTCGGCCAGCTCGACGCGGCGCGTCGGGCATGTGGACGGTGACCGTCCCCACTGCGCGGACGGTCGCGACTCCGTCAGTCATTGTCCACCTCTATGTTGACGCGCTCATGAAGCTCCTGGGACTTGGAGACGCTCATTGGCGTGTACAGCACGTTGCTGCCTATCGCATATGCCTTTCGCGATCACTGTGTTCACAATCTGGGTATCGCTGTGCGCAGGGATACACTCAAGGACCTGCTGCCGGACGATGACCTCTCCCTCCCGGCGTTCAACGTCGTGACCGAGAGCTATGATTCCCGGAGCTTGAAGCCCACATTGCTGGAGCTCAAGACTATGCGGTGCGGAGTCAAGTACACCGCAGTGCCACGGGCCACGGCTGTGGATCGACCAAGAAAAAAAACAACCCGCCCTGGTGCCCGACCAAGTAGTTACGCTCAACGGAAAGGCACGCGGCGGATGGCCATAGGGTCGGAACGTGTTTTCAGGAACAAGACGCAGTCAGCACAAGACTGCGGCCGTATCAAGGTGCTTAACAATGAACAGGATCCCTTCCGGATATATCAACAGGGGCCCAGAGCATATACAAGCAGTGACTGGCTCGACGCATTCCACTGACTGGCATTCGAGGTCTGAGACAGGGCTCTGGGTGGTGCAGCGGCCATGTTACGCAGGTGGAGTGCAGCAGTACAGCTGTGCCGTGGTGCTCCTGGCCTAGCTGTCCAATGCAAGCACAAATACCTGCAAGTGGCCCTTACTAATACTCACTACCTATCGCGGCGCCTATCGGAGGATGAAGTGCAGGAGCGTGGCTAGCACCAGAGCCGCAACAGTGGCCCAGAGGGCCATGGGGTAGTCCCTGTGGAACTTCTTCGCCTGCCCCATCACGCCCTTGGGTGCCTTACGCGGCGGGCGGAACTTGGGCGGCGGCGGCATGGCCGCCTTGCCCTTGTCCGCCGCCCGCTCCGCTGGTGCCGCCGCCTCGGTCGCTTCCATCTCCTCCTCCATGGCCATAGCCTCCTCTACGGCAGCAGGCGACGCCTTTTGCTGCGCCGCCCGCTGCGAGGCCTCCTTGGCCCTCTGCGCCGCCGTCTTCTTCTTCTTGGCGGCTGCCGCCTCACGCCGCGCCTTCCGCTCGGAGGCCTCCTTGGCGGCCTGCAGATTGTGCCGCCGAAGCTCCTCCTTCAGCTCATCAGCGCTCAGCTGCGGCTTGTCGGCCCCCTTGTCCTGCAGCATCACATGCATATGGGCACACAGCCTGGTCAGCGTGGCGCAGCTCCACGCGGCTAGCAGGGAACAATCCCTGGATGGCCTGCCCGAGTACCTGCCCCAAGCGCCCCTAAGGCTGTTCAATACATGCTCGTACGGGGCATGATCTCAAGCAAAAAGGTCCAGCACCCCAGCGATGTTTCATTGAGAGCTGTTGGGCACCTCGGGAGCAACAAACGTGTCGTCCATGTCGATGACGGGCATCTCCACAGGCGCAATAACTGGCGCCTTGGGCCTGTGCGCCGGCTTCTGCGCCGCAGCAGGCTTCACTGGTTCGGGCACCGGCTCGGGCTCGGGCTCAGGCTCGGGCTGCTTGGGCACAAAGCGCTTCTTGGCGGCCACCTCCTGCTCCGCCTCGGCCATCATGCGCTCAATGAGGCTGGCTGCCTTGGCCTTGGCCTGCGCCTCGAGGTCCTCCTTGGACATGGCAGGCTTCTTGGCCTTGCCACCCTTGCCACCTGCCGCCGCCGCCGCCACCTCCTCCTCATCCTCCTCCATGTTGGGCACCATCGGAACCTTGCGGTTCTTCTCCACCAGGCGCGTGTACTCCGTGTAAAAGCCTCGGTCGCCAGTCAGCTTGGTGAACACCCTCTCGTTGTGCCCGAGGCAGAGCTGCTCTGCCGCATCGCGCTTGCCAGCCGCCAGCATCTCCTTGGCCTTGATGATCCGGCGCCGCACATCGTAAAACTCCTTGAGCTTGCCCTTGGACTGGCGCTCCAGAGCACGTAGGCGGTCGTACAGGCGGTTCTTGATCTCAGTCACCTCAGTGCGTTCCTCCTTAATCTGCCTCATCTCCTCGTCAATCTCCTTCTCCTCGCTCAGGTACTTGCTGAAGATGTGGTTCTGCGTGTCCTCCTCCAGCCGCACAGTGTCAAGCTGCGACTCCAGTTCCGAGATGGATGCCTGCAGCCGCTCCTTCTCCATCTGCCGCCCGAATCACCCCAGAGCACAGCATCAGCCAAGTCGGTCCCGGCTCCGCCACTGGGGGAAATACCATGTTGGGCGCCATCGGAACCTTGTGGTTCTTCTCCACCAGGGGAGATATCCCCCCCCCCCCCCCCCCCAAACTAAAAACACCACCTCACCATCATGTAAGCACCACCCTCCCCGTGCTCATTCTACTGTCGGAGGTGACATTGCCAGTTACTATTTGTTTTCCCACCCCGGGGACAGGACTGGCAGCAGTTGAAACCCCTGCAGCCTCTACATTGACCTTGTTTGGTAGCAATTTGGTTATCCACCGCCGCTGTGGAGGCGACAGCTCTGTTATAGTTATCAAGAAAGACAGCGGGGCATTCCAGCAGACTAATTGGAGGCCAGCGGCGGAATTTTCCCAAGACCACAGTTGAAAAAACACCCAGCACCGACCATGTTGGTTCTGCCCTCGCCGTCGCGGCATCGCCTGATTTGAGTAACGCGAGAGTGGGCAAGGCCCATCCCACAAGGCAAAGCATTCTGAGCGCGCGGATTCACCACATTCCGTATCCAGCAGGGTGGCACATAGCTGCATGTGCCAGCCTGGCAGGGGGAAGGCAGTGCGCCACATAGCCCACGCATGTACATGTGTTCCTTGCAGGCAGACTGTGCGGGCGGGCGCACCACAGATACGCCGACCGCCGACTTCTTGGCGTCGTACTCGCGCACCCGCTCGCGCTGCGACTCCAGCTTCTTCATGTCCTTCAGCATTTGCTTCTCCTCGTTCAGCGAGACGGTCTCATGGGCGCGCCTGTGCTCGAGCTCCGCCAGCGCGCGGTCCAGTTCCTCCTCTGTGCGCACCGTCAGCTCGCGCCGCTCGTCCTTCACCGCTGAGATCTCGCGCTGCACATGGAGCGGTGGATGGAGTGACAGGATTAGCGATGCTCTTGCCTGCTCGGCTTGAGCAGGCAAAGGGAAAGGGCGGGAGAGTTGGGGGGCGCACATTGTAGCCCTTGCGGTCACTGTGCAGCGGTTGCAGCTCCTTCATCAGAGCGCGGCGCTCATCTTGCACGAGGCGCAGCTGTGTGCGAGCCTCCTGCGTGCTCTGAAACGCGGCCTCCTTCTCGGACTGCACAGCCAGGGGGCAGCAGTTATACCCGTCCTGGCGCATACTGCGCTGATGCAGGGCCGTGCGGTCGGTATGAAATCACAACCCCCTCCTGCCCTAATCGCTGCACTCCTCGGATGCGGGAGCGGGCAGGGAGGGCGCAAGCGATGGGTGTGATGGCACACCCGCTTCATGTGGAGGTGATCATTCAGCAGGCGGAGTTTGGTTTTGTGGATCTCAAGCTCCGCAGCGATGATCTTCTGCTCCGTCTCGTCGATGTCCGGGCGCGGCAGGCGTACGATGTAAAGCGACTCCTGCACCTTGGGTTTCTCCGCCTCAACGGGTGCCGCCACCTCAGGCACAACCTCCGGGGCTGGAGTTTCCACGACAGCGTCGGCCATGATGTCTTTCCTTCACACTGTTGAACAGGCGGGGACCAGGCTTGCGGGGTCAGCAGTGTACCTCTACTGCACTGCGTACCTCTCAGTGTACTGCGCTCTAGCTGCCCATGCCGCCATTTACCAAACCCAAGCTGACCCCGGGTGCCATAAACCCCCCATTACGGTACCATCCTTTACCCCCTGGTTGTCAGTCAGGGTTGCGGCGATGAGGACCCCCCCCCCCCCCCCCCTCCCCTCTCCGGCTTCTTCCCATTCCCGCCCTTCTTGGCACGTTCCCGGACCGCTATTCCCCCATCCCGCCAACCGACACCCCGCGCGACGCTCTACCAGCTCCAACGGTCGGCAGCGCGCCACTGCACGGAGCAACAACTCCGTCGACCAGAACGGATGAGCTCCCACCCCCCCTCCACCCCCCCCCCCCCCGGCCCCCCGCCAAGCCAGCTGCAGCAAGAGGAGCGGCGGGAAACGACACTGGCCAGTAGTGTCGAGCGTCCGAGGCGGCGAGTAAAGCACCCGCGAGTACGACGGACCAGCGCCAACCGCGCTGAGCTCCCGACAGTGCCCAGCGATCACGTAGCTGGGTGTCGCCACAAGTAAAGGGATTGGTGCCTCTGGTGTGCTCGTAAATCCGGTGTTGAATATGACGCCGGAGCGTGTCGGGTTCACGTGGCGATGGGGGTAAATCAACAGTGCGCAGGAGGGGACGGAAAGGGCGGGGGGGGGGGGGGGGGGGGGGCGCAGATCCCGTCCAGCGACTACGCCGCAGCGACGCGGGGGGCAGCAGGTCAACAGCGAGGCCCGTCTGAAATACAACCTCCCAACTGGGATACTGGCGAGCGTCATATCGTCGCGGGGGGGAGCGATAGGGGCGGCGCACGCGAGGAGCGCCGGAAGTTGAATGGGGAGGTGGTACGAAGGGAGCGGCAGCGGCGTGGAGGTACAGGTCCGCCGCGTCCTGCGGGAGTTTGAACTCACCCGGCCAGGAAGAGGCTATCCGTGTAGAGGGGAGCAGGATCCCGCGGTGGGGAGAGACTGTCGGCCAGGTGGAAGATGCCCGGGTGAGGTACCTACCGAGTCAGATCCAACCTGGTATTGTCGTGACAGTGCCGAGCAGTCGTCGTGCGAGCGCGGGCGCGGCAGATCGAAATTGATCTGCGCGGACCTATGCAAGGTGAGCGAGCAAGTGCCGCGTGTCGACCGCCGACGATGCCGGATATTGGAGATGAGGTCAAACGCATCAGCAGAACCGCGATCAGTCGTCGCGACGTCGCGACCTGCATCGTCTGGACGAGTCCGTGCGCGAGCAATGAGGGTACCCAGGTACCGCCAGTACGCGCGCATAGTGCGGATGATAGTGTGCCAGCAGGAATTTATACTGCTTTGAATTAAAAGATCCACTCTTCCCAGATCACAGCAGTACTGGATCCACTGCGATTAATAACTATGGATTAAAGGAATATGGGATAATAAGAGTCATATCGTACCGGTGTGAATTACAAAAAGGGCAGTTCCCCAGAATTAGAAAATCAACACAGCAAGCCGCCTAAAAGCGGCCCGCATCCCGCATGAGGCGGGATGGATGAGTGATGCGCACACGGTTCAGAGTCCGGGCCACGCGAGCACGTGTGTGTGTGGGTGATCCTCGGACGTGCTGCGCAGCTTCAGCAACGGGATGGCAGACGAATCTGCGCCGTCTGATGAGGCAGCGAGCGCGCTCTCGAGCGGCCACCAAGCTCAGAACCCCGAGGAAATCTCTTGCGAGCAAGGCCTCCTGGTGAGCCCGGGTGATGCACCGAGTGCCCCGCGATGAGAGGGCACCCCGATCCGCAGCCAAGCATGCGATACCACGCACTGTGCGGTGCACCCCCTTGCTCACCTCACCTACTGTGCCGAAGACCATGCCCGGGTACTCCGGCATATCCAGGATGTCTCGAAGAGGACCCTTGTGTCCGGGCTCTGTGTTGTGCCACGCCGCATCCCGCGCAGCCAACCCCCGTTGTATGTCGCCCAACAGGGAGCGCTCAAACCGATCCACAGACGTGGCCCGGGGCACTGAAGTGTACTTGACCCCGTACCGCATAGTCTTGAACTCCAACAGCGTGGACTTCAAGCTCCGGGGATCATAGCTCCCGGTCACGACGTTGAACGCCGGAAGGGAGAGCTCTGCGTCCGGCACTAGGTCCTTGAGTTCATCCCTGGGTACGGTGTTGCCGAGAGGCACTGCCTGCTGGAACAAGTCATCCACCTCCCGCCGTACCGCGATACCTAGGTCGTGAACACAGTGATCGCGGAAGGCATCTGCGATAGCGTCGTGCTGTACACGCCAGTGAGCGTCTCCAGGCGCCGGGAGGTTCATGAGCGCGTCGCCGTATAGATCAACAATGACGGGGTTGTGCTCCGTCGAGGGCAGAATGATTTGGCACCCAACCACCGGGGCCAAGCACGGGCTAGCCAGAAAGAAGTACCCGGCAGCGACCTCCCGCAGCTCATGCGGAGTCATGGCTGTCCGCGCGGTGGGCATGGCCACTGTCCACATGCCTGACGCCGCGTCGAGCTGGTTGAACAAGATCCGTTCCCTACATGTGGCAGGGAGAGCGCACACCTCATTTCGAAGCCGAGAGTTGTTGGCATGGTCTAGAAATGCCGTCAGCTCCTTTTGCGAGCCCGACGCAGCCTCCACTTCCCGCTCCATCTGGCGTGCATCTGCGTCGCCGAGATGGCCAGCAGTAGCCGCTTGGAGGCGGCCCCACGCCTCGCGCATCTCCGCGGCGTAGCTGTCCGACCCATGAGCATCGTTGAGGAAGTGGTCATACTGGCGGGCGGAAGAATTTGCGTTGAAGCTGCCTCGGCCAAGTACGGACCCGAGTTGTGGGTCGAAGAAACCAGGGGTGGGGGTGTTGGTGCCGGAGTTCCTAGTCAGGAACCTTGGGAGGATGGCATTCATGCAGCCGATGAAGGCGGCATCACGAACGGTAGCCATGCGGCGGATGCCAGCTCCCTTCAATCGAGTGGGGAGGTGAAGCCTGCTGCGCGCCCTGGCCACTGCATCCTCGCTCAAGGTAGCCACCTCCGCTGCCATGGGGTCGGGGTCGTGCAAAAGCTCCGCCAAGAAATCGGTGACCACCGGATTGGTTTCGGTGCCGTACGTGGAGGGATCAAAAGAGACCCGCCCCTAGCACCCGTTCGACCGCCGCGAGGATGGTGGCATCCACGCCTCCGCAAAGGCCTCCACCTCGGACGGAAGACAATTGCGGAGCCAATACCCCGCCTTGTGTTGCATGCAATGCCTGAGCAGAGCCCATGCGTGGTGATGCAAGGCGTGGGTGTACCGACGGCTGGGCTTGGCAGACAGAAGCTTGCTCATGCTAGCGTCCACCTCCTCTCGTAGCTCCTCCGCCTTGCCGCGCATGTACGCCTGCACATACTCTGGCGATCCGAGCGGCACGTTCAGAACCGCGATGCCGTGATGGCCATCTAGCTCGGGCCACTCGACGTCGGCCGGAGCCTCACGCCGCGTGGCCTCCATGTCAGCGCTGTACGCCTGCATCTTGTCGAAGCGCACCTCAAGCCCCACGGACGCCTTGATGGACGTGCGGAAGGCGTGAAGAGCCGGCCAAACGTGCTCCGGAAGGCCCATCACCAAAAATCCATCGTCGGCGTTGAAGCGCGCCGCCCCGTCATTGACCTCCAAGCAACGTGGTATCACACTGCTGCACCTCGGGGTGAATCGCGACGCAAAAGGAAGTCGTGGCCAAAGGTGCGCCCTGTTGCACGCCGTCTTCCGACCGCAGAGGGGCGGACCGGTCGTCCACGACCAGATACGAATCCGTGGAGAGGGAGGCTAGGACCGCCGGGATGACAGGGTGTAGTGGAGAGCAATCGATGTGGCGCTGGATGATGGTGCGGCGCCATGCCTCGTTGTAAGCGTTGCGAAGGTCTGTGTGGACGATGACGGCACGTGGGCCAAGCTTCTCGGCGATGAGCCGGGCGCCGTGGATGAGCACAGAGTCGTCCGCGGGAATGCCAACGCCGAGCTGAGATGGAGCGAGCACCGACACGTATGCCTCCTTCATGTTGCCCACCACTGCCCGCTCCGCTGCGCGCCGCTCCGCCTCCCCGACTGCCACAGGCCGCACGTCCGGGGCCCTCCCCTCGCCTAGCTTCTTGACATGTGCCACGAGCCTAGCAGAGGCGAAGAGCCGGTTGAACCACCCGGGCAGGCGACCTTGGAGGTACATGGAGGCAACCTCCGACATGGCGCGGACTGCTGCGGGCCCAGACGCCGGGGCGTATTCGCCCACCAAGCAGCGGAGATACTCGTTGCGCATGCCTGATGAGGGCCCCGCCGCCACGTGCTGCTTGAGTTGCTGGTACGGCACGCGCATGTCCACCGTCAGGGCGGCCTCGTCCACCGGAATGTCATACGCGGCGTCTGGGATCGGGTGGCTACGGGACGGGTGCTTGTCGCGAAGCTGGGCGAGGATAGCAGGATCGGACAAGTCGCCCATACCCTTCGAAGATAGTCGGCCCGCCGCTCGGGAGAGCTCTCCGTCCTCCACCAACGCCACAACGGTGTCCGCGGTGCCCACGAGCAGCGCCGCAAAGAGATCGGCGTCCGTCCGACGCTGGCGGGCATGTCCGGCGTAGAACGCCTCAGTGCGCGCGTCGTCCCATGAGCGCACGAGTTCGGTCATGCGCCTCTCCGCGAAAGCGCGGAAGCGCCACGCCAAGGCTTGTAGCCGCCGCCGTCCGCCTCGGCTCGGGGCCCTAAGCAACAATTGCGGCAGCAAGCACTTTCACTTAAGCGCCCTATCCAACACCACGGGGTCATCGGCCTCCATCGCCGCCACCACCCGCTCATTCACGCAGCGTTGTGCCTCCGCCCACGCTTCTTGAAAGTCAATAGGCACCGCCGTCTCCATGGACATCTCCGCCGGCATGTGCACCATGTCCACATCGGAGAGGTGGTCCACCGCACCCCACCCCACCCCGTCGCCGGCTGGAGATGGGCGAGCAGGGGGGAGCGGATACCGAGCCCGTGAGGCCTGGCTACCGGGGTGGCCGGCCGGTGCACCCACCTCTGGCGGCGTGGGGGCAACAACCGGGGGCGCTGCGACGCCCCGGAACGCAGCGACGGACGGCAATGCGGGCGACGGCAGCACTGACGATTGTCCAGCTCCACCAGCGCGGCGCGCCCCCCGACGGCGGTGCCGCTCGGCCAGCACGGCGCGCGCCTTGGCTAGCCACGCGGCGGCGACCTCGGTGAAAGCCAACACGTCGGCCGGGTGGTGCCTGACGCGGGCGGGTTGGAGCGACCTGGCTGCGGCGTCAATCCTCGGCGCCCACGCGGCGCCCGCGGCGACGCCAGCGACCGAAAGCGCGTCGGCGACAGTCCAAGCCGCTGCCGGCGCTACGCCCCGCAACCGGTTTTAAACCGGTACGGACACTGCGTCAACATATCAGGATTAAGGCAGTTCCAATAAAATGATATGTTTGATGTACCCGATTTCCGGAGATACAGAGGGGGGGGGAAGGGGGGGGGGGGGGGGGGGGGTCCTTAATTTGGGGTCGAAACTTTCATTTCAGTACTAAAGCATTATTGGGCGGCTGGTGGCATGAGCGAGGTCTCTCACCGCCGTGCGTTGGCAATGGTATCTATATCATCCGGGCAAACGATACCGTACTATAAAGCGGCGGCGGCGCTTGCGCCAGGCTCAACAGTCACGCGCTACCTCCGGCTGGCCCAACCTGGCCCGTCATCGTCGCCAGGGATGGCAAACGACGACGAAATCAACATTCAGTTGACTGTGGTGTGAGAATGCACGCTCATGGGCAAGAGTGTCTTCGACTTCAACATGCAGTGGCTAGAGACGCACACTCTCCGCGAGCTCCTAGATGAGCATGCGGTTGCTTGCCGACTTCGACAGCGATCTCGTCATGGCGCAAAGTTGAAGCCCTCCTCGTCCCGCTGCTTATTGATGTACTCGTTGACACGCTGGCACTCCTCCCTGCCAGCAGGAACTTCGGCACACTCCTCGCAATCCCTCAGGTAGTGGATGACCGCTTCTTGCAAAATATGCCACATGACTGCCAAATGTTGATGCTTTGCGCTGTCAAAGACACCCCTGCATGAATTGCCGACCCCGTGCCGCCACAATAAGTACCTGCTTGATTCCCCATGACCCAAACGACTCGTAAAATTGAGCTGACGCCACAACTCGCCTACTGCGCACCCCACAACAAATACCCCAGAATAGGCGGCACAACAACTACCGCAGGCATGCGGCGGTTGCCCCATCTTGCGCTCATCGCGCAGATGCCCGGCAGGGTACCGACAGAGGTATGGCAACCACAGCACCATGTCGAGACCGGTGGGTTGTCAGTATGCGGTTTGAGTTACGATTAAAAAACTCGGACGTGTGGGTGTTGTTAGACGGGGTCTACGAGTTGAGTCTAGATCATTGTACACGTGTACAATTGCTACCCGGTGTACGATCGATAGATGTCGAGACCGGGACTGAGGACCCCTTGATGTGGTGGAAGAAGCACGAGTCATCCTTCCCTCTGATTGCTAGGTTTGCTAGGATTGCTCTGCGCGCATGGCTCGCGTATAAAGTGTGAGCGTGTTTTCTCTCTAGCTAAATTTATGCACCTCATGAATATAATGAATCTAAAGAATATGAGGAAGTGTGTGTTTATCCAGGAGAACATGGACTTGAAGTTTGAGGTTGAGAGGTAGTTGCTCTTGGGCACGTATTATGGCGAGCACGCTTACAATAACGTCGTGCGGGCAGACCTCACCAAGCCGTGCGGTGAGGGCTGGCCAGCTACAATTGACTTGCATGATGCAAGCGAGGCCTCATCATGCCAACTCCAATAATGGGAGGTGGTTGAGGACATGCTTAACAACATGAGCGCATAGGTTGTTGATGAGGAGGTAACTGATGTGGGGGCGGTTCTCTGTGTAGTATTACATTCATAGTGTGGGCCGCTGATGGCCCACCCCTGGCGGTGGTCCCCATTGGTTTCATGTTTCCCTTTCGGTTTTTTTTGTCGTTCCTTGGCTTTCAATGATTCCATGGACCCTTCCGTCCCTTGGCGACTTGGTGACTTCCATGGTTCCCGTGGCTCTTCCTTGGTTCTTGGCTCCTTGGCCTCCTGCTTGACCCTTGGTTTCAGGCTTACATCCATATTTTGCTGGTAACATTTCACAATTGCTTATGGTTCTGCCTTTAAGGATTACTACTGCGCATATGTTCCAAGCAAGCACCGATGTAAGAAGTTTTCACCCTCAAGACGGGTTATACGACTACAGGGTACTACAGGGTACCGTACTCGCAAGCCGCAACTATGAGGGTATAGGATACATCCTCACATATCCTATACCCTCACAGCAACCGTAAATTCGTACCGGATACCTGAACGAGTATTTGCGGTTACAATACAATCGAAACTGAGGCGCGGCCTTCTCTACTGATAAAGTCATAAAGTCCTTAGGCCTGGAAGATTTTATCCGTTGTCTTTGGTGGCCCCCCCCCCTTTTTTTGGGGCCCCCCCTTTGGAAATACTTCCTTCCTCTGCAGTACTGCTAAAGTACTGCCATGAAACAAGTAACAAGGAAACATCGTGTTTGTGCCTTGTAAGCATGCAGGAACAGGGCAACTAAAAACATGTTATAGATGAACTTCTATAGGTATTGGGCTCCCCCACCTTCAGGTGAAAAAAGGGGGGGACTGTGACAGTACTTTGTGCAGTACTGTAGACAAGGCTGGGGCAGCAAATAGCCCGTTAATATAGATGCAGGAGGATGCATAGAAGACTACGGCATAAAGATGAATATTATGGCACATAGATGAATGTAATAAATGACAATGTTGATTACATTGTCAACCCCAGACCCGCCCGACTGTATGAGACAGCATAGACGGGGGTGTCCAGCAGCCGGTGGCTAAGCGAGCGCATGTCGGTTGGGAAATCGCGGTTGATGGCCAGCGCTTTCAGCGCCTCGATGGTCTCCACATGCGACGCCGTCTTGGCCGACCGTACCGGCTCCTCCCTCAGCTTTGACTTAAGGTCATAGTCGCGCTGCTTGCCGAGCCGCTCCTCATACCGAAATAGCGAGAGCTCCAGGGCTTTAGCAACGCGATGATGCTCGGCCACTTGCCCTTATGGACCCAATTACCGTTGCGGACAGCGTGGTATTGAGGTACTCCAACGAGATTCGGGACGTTCGGCCGGTCTGCCTTATGTCCGAGTTTCTTCTTCCCAAAGAACTGCGCGAAACGTTTGTCCGGCGGGGCTGGCCCTTTGCAGAGATGCTCTCATACCCCAGATACAACGCCAGTCTTGGAACGAGAGCTGAGAGGGAACAAGGCGCGATGGAGGGCGAAGACGAACTCGAAGCCGACCGGTTTAGCCATGTCCGTCGACCAACCGACGCCCTCTAACTCTTGTCAGTCTATCAGGGAGTTGTATTGCTGGTTTTTGGCAGACACCGGGGCGCCGCTAGGCACTTTCATTGCGAGTAGGGAGGCGGTGATGACTCTCATGGCTCGGCGCGGCGCTAGCCATCATCATCGTCGGGAACGGGTTGTGCGGTGCTTGCCGAGACCTTAATCGTAACCGGATAGCGGGGCGCTGGCAATCGACCTTAATCGTAACCGCTCTCGTCTCAAAGCAAGAAACGCCAGGGTGTCTGTGACTGCCTCTAGCAGGAACGCTGTGCAGTCTCGCGAAAGCCCACGGTCGTGCCGGGTGCCGGCCATGCACACCATCTTGATATCGGTGTCAGCAAGCAGGGGGTGGTAGTCGGGGGCGTGGGCCTCTATTGCCTCATCCAGCTGGTCCGTAGAGTTCTTGTCGCCCCATCATCCACTCCTGAGCGCCTAGCTTTATCCAAACGTTCCGGACCGCGGTCATGCCGTCAACGGAAATGCTGACGCACGCCGCCAGTGACGCCAGGAGGTACATAGTGGTGCTGCCTGGTGTGGGCGGCGGGTGCTGGTGGTGGTGGGATAGGGTGGAGGGATATCGGATATATGGAAGGCAATAATGAATGGGCAGATGAGATGATGGTGGCTGTCCTAAGTAGCTCCCTGGCCAGGCCCGGCGCAAGGCTCGCGGGCGATAAGGCAGCCCGAAAGGTACCGGTAAAACCCGTTTGAAACCCGAAACAGATTGTACGGGTCGCACTAGGACAGTTGACTAGTTCTTGAAACCCCATAAACAGAGCTTAGAGGATGCATTGCGGCGGTTTGTCTCCCCATCCGCCGCTACTGTACTGTGCCGGTTTCGAGTCAGCTGCGCCGGCGCTGTCGCCTACGACATAGGGGACATCGACGAGTACTGTTCAAAGTACTATTAGACTATAAGTTTTTTTTTCCGGAAAAGGAAGATTCCCCCCCCCCCTTTTTCCGAGCAAAATCGCCACCAAAGACAACGGATAAAATCTTCTAGGCCTTAAATCTTCTATATCCTGTTTGCAATTTTCCCTTTGAAAAAAATATCGTCTCGTCGCGCGACCGCGGTTGCACTGCGACTGTGCGGGGCAGATGGAACCGCCTGCTGATGTTATGATGTAGGGACGATATTGTAAGGAGAATTTGGGCCTATTGGCCATGTTAAGGACATTCTCAACTGTATGTGAGCTAGGTTTGGCATGAGGGTCCTCCCGACCCTGGATATGGGAACTGTATCTATAGGGCTATTTGCCACAAGTCGTACAGCCTGATTTGTCGACCGGACGGTTATGTTCCAGCCGGTCACAGGTAGGTGGGTCGTGCATTAAAAGAAACGTCGGCTCCCAGTGTTTGGCCACACCGGTACCGCTCTCACTTCGGCAGTCCCGCCCGCTCCCACCGGCGTTGTTGGGCGCAACCATGAGCGCCACCGACAGTCAGTTTATTCACATAATCCTTACCATCAGCCTTACAAACGCTCGGGGCGTCTAGGTTACGGGGCGGTGGGCGGCTGGGGGACGGGCATCGCTAGGCATCGGCGGTCGGTGGGCGGTTCGTGATGTCCTGAAGAGGTGGGCGGGGGTCGGCAGCACGATGTGCGACAGCTATTGCGCCGCGACGTCTGGTTGCCTTGGGCTTCACAGCCTTGCTGAATGCCTCCCTAGCTGCTGCCTGAAGTGTTGAGGTCGCTGCCCTATCTGCGTGAGGGCGGGCTGTCTCGATGGCCTGCCGGGCTGAGTCAACCTGTGCCTGTGCAGCCTCGAACGCGACGGCGGGATCAACTTGCGGTCTTCGTCGCCGCCTTGCTGGTGAGTCCGCACCAGCGCCCCCTTCGCCCTCCTCCTGAACTTCATCCTCCTCGTCCTCCTCGTCATCTTGTTCCTCCTCCTCCTCCTCTACCTGCATGCCCAACGATGCAGTCGCCTCAGCTGCTCCTCCGTGGAGAGGTCGGGCAGGTGGTGCGAGTACTTAACAATGTGCTGATTTTGAACCCGGATCAGTTGACATCGGGCCGGGCCGCTGACCGTAGCCGGCCGGTCAGGGGCCCGATCCCAGATTTGAGACCATCTCCGGAAAGCTGAGGAGCTGAGGAATCCGAGGGTACCAAGGTTTTGGGGCAAATTCGTTTTCTTTACAAAGTTATTCTGTGAAAACTAGATTTTATGGCCAATTGTTGGTGTGGCCAATTGGATGACACTCCTCCTTAATTAAAGTACATGTATTCGTCCCGTCGTCTGGCGACGAGCGACCAGCGGGGTTTTTACGGGTTTTTAGGATTTTATTTTAGGGCTACTGGTACCCCGCGTACCGCCTACTGTAGTACTACCCTGTGGCGAACTGGCGACTACCCTGTACCATTTACATCAGGGCTTTCACAGAAGCGCACTACAACAGAACTAACAGCAACTATGAAAGGTTGAAAGGCGGCGCTCCCTGCCCTCGATGCCCTCCATCCGCCTCCTGCTGCCACCAGCCCGGAGTACTCTCCCCCCGAAGAACCGCCGGACCTGCAACGGGCGCCGCCGTCGTGGGGCGACAATGCGGATGAGGTTATGCGGTGGGGGGAGGACCAGCGGCGGGTTCTGCGTCGTGCACCCCGCCTTTCCGCAGGGCATGTGGACTGGTGGCGTTGGGAGCACATCAGGGACCTAGACGTACCTTCATGGCGCCTGTGGGTGAACCGCTGCCTGGCGGGGCGGTGCCACTCGCGCACTGCGGCTTTCTTGGCGAGTGGCTCCGTCTTTGCGCTCCACAAGGACGACCCCGCCGCGCGCGAGGAGCGGGAAAAGAGCGGCGAGCCGCTGCGAGTACGCGCGCCCGCTCGGCGTCGGCTCCGTGCTGGTGCGCCTGGCCTCCGCCCACGCTCTGGGGCAAGTGGGTGCGGATGCGCGGGAGGTCATGGGCCCGGTGCAACGCAGCTTTCAGTCGGGAGCTGGCTGTGAGACGGCGTATATGAGCATGCGGGTGGCGCTGCAACTTTTCGGCGGGCGTGGTACTGGTGGGAAAGGACTACTACTCCTGGATATTCGGAATGCCTTCAATGAGGTATCCCGGGGTGCGATACTTTACGGCTTGCTTCAGCACCCGCGGCTACATGGCCTGATCCCTTTTTTCCAGATGTTGTACGATCGCCCTAGCGACCTGTACTACTACGCGACGGATGATCCCGGTACTTTGCGCGCCACCCTACAGTCTCGTACGGATGTACGCCAGGGTGATGTCCTGGCCCCGCTATACTTCTGCCTCGCTATCGCGGGCCCAGTGCAAGCGGTTGTGGCTCGTACCGCCGCTGATACTTTTTGCCAGAGTTTTGCGGATGATTGCGGCGCGGCCACTGCCGCGGCCCACGTTCCGCGCGTTTTCGACGAGTACTGCACGGAGCTTTCCAAAGTCGGACTGGTGGTACAGGACAGTAAAACGCGGTACGTTCGTCACCCCGGCGACAGCGAGTCCGAGTTGCGGACAGTACGGGAGAAGTTGGCCCCGGGAGGATTTCGGACCCCGGCCGATGATCCTGGATGAGTGGATGACCGGCGCGTTGGGGCGGCGCCGGGAGGCCCACGCCACACTGTTGGAGCGCATCGCCTCCTTTGGCACGTCGGGATACGGCTGCCACCATGGGGCCATGCGGTTGCTGGTCGTATGCGCGGTGCGGCAGACTGGCTTCCTCAGCCGCATGATGCCGCCGTCGGAGCTGGACCCTTTCTTGGAGGCCGTGGACGCCGCGAACATTTCGGCTGCGTTTTCGCTGCTTGGCCTAGACGCTTGCGACCAGTCTACACCGCGCATGGAGGCTGCAATCGTTCAGATGAGTATGCCCGCGGATTTTGGCGGTCTGAATCTGGCCTTGCTGTTGTCCGAGGCCCCTGCGGCGTTTTATTCCGCGCAATCGGTTGTCCTGCCAAAGCTGGTACGGGAGTACGGGCCCGCCCTTGGCCCCTTATACGAGGCGGTCCGCGCCGAGGTGTCGTCTGTGGCTACGAGTGCTTTGCCATGGGCGCGTGAGACGCGCCGCGTGTACGAGACTGTACGGGCCCTAACCACGTTACCGCAATAAGATGTGCGGCGCGCACGCGCGGCGTATGGGCACGCCCACGAGATCTTCGAGTTACTTACGGTCAGTAATGCAACGACCACCGCTGCATCGGATCCAGCAGCTGGTACTACGACCCGTACGGGTACGAGCACTAGCGGAGGATTGCGCGTCACCACATCTCCTTTTACGGCCACTCCTCTTGGAGTTGGTACTGGTGAGGCCGCCTCTGCTGCCCAGCAATTGCTTCCTATCGGTGGTACGAGTACTGCCAATACCGTTACTAC
This sequence comes from Tetraselmis striata, assembly GCA_006384855.1. NCBI lineage: Eukaryota > Viridiplantae > Chlorophyta > Chlorodendrophyceae > Chlorodendrales > Chlorodendraceae > Tetraselmis > Tetraselmis striata. The sequence goes on from VCJN01001322.1 coordinate 29,789, forward strand.
ATGCGCTTTTGTAGCTCTGAAGATACCGTCGCCGGGCGAATTAGTGGCACACCCTCCGTCAGCAGCCACTGTTTCCCTCCCAGAATCGCTGCCAGGTTCTACTGCTCCGCCCTCGGGTACGGGTTCGGGTGCGACCTCCGATGATCAACCCACGACCATGGTTGTCCAACGCCACCTCAGCCGTGCGATTCGCTTGCGTGACTTCGTGGCCCTCGATCTCAGCTTCCAACGTACTGGTGCAGCGGCCTCGCGACTTGATACCCTGCGCCTGTACAGCGCGTGCGGGCCGGGCTCCCTATCGCTTTTCCAGTCGGATCACGAGTCCGCCCGCAAGATTCCCCATGCTGCTTATGCGGCCGCCGTTGCGCGGGTACTGGGCCTTTGCCCGCGCGGAGGCTCCGCGCTTGTCACTTGCCCTGGCCTAACGTGTGGTATTGATCCCTTATGGCTGCGCTCTACGGATGGCTCGAACCGGAGGGCTACGGATTTCATCGTGGATCATCTACCCATATGCCCCGTAGCGAACTACAAGCACCGCATGCATACCGCTTTGAAGAATCTGCGGGCATTTGTGGCAATTGATGCGGGGGCGGTGCTTGACCGGGACCGCTCGGGAGCCGGCGACTTGACCCTTGAGACGAGTGGGCTGCGCCCAGCGGACCGCTCGCGGCCGTCGGACCTGACGCTGGCGGGGTGGGGAGGGGCAGCGTGCGATTACATGATCGACTTCGCGTGCGTGTCCTCCACGACCCCAACTTGGAGCAACGACCCCCGCTGGTGCATCCCGGGAATCGCGGCGACCGAGGCGGAGCATGCTAAGTTGGCAGCGGACCGGGCGTCTTCCGCCCCAGTGCAGGGTGTTCACCGGTACTACCCTTTTGTGGTTGAGGACCGCGGCCGACTCGGGAAGTCCGCTTTGACTGTGGTCTACATCTTCGCGGTGCTGTTGGTTGTGCGCAACTTCCCTGGCGGTCCTTCCGCCCCGACCTCTTGCTTTCTTCGTGGTCAATCCGTTCAGGCACTTCGAAACTTTGTCGCTAGCCAACCTGCTGAGTTCCGCCGTCACCTGTCGCGCACACGGCGGGGGCTGTTGCAGCGGGTCTCGGCTTGCGTGCATGGTACCTTGGGCGGCATTCTCTCTGCCGGTGTGCAGATGGCCAAGTCTGATGCGTGTGCTCGTGCCCACTCTGCGTCTTCTCATGTTACTGCTTCCACCCCGCAGTCGATGTAGAGGACCTTTCTGATTGCCTTTTATTTTGGTGATTTCCGATATCGCCTTCTGCTGCTAGCTCATGTAATGAAAGGTTGCCAGCAGAAGAGAGACAAAAGTCCAAAACCAAGGTCGAGCAGGAGGACAGGGAGCCAAGAACCAAGAAAGAGCCAAGGGAACCACGAAGTCACTTAGCTGCCAGGAACTTAAGGAACCCCCGCCCCGGGGTAGGCTATCAGCTGCGGCGAGGACGCTTGCAGCCAATGACCCGGGTCATAGCAACACATGCCGACGAGCGACGCGACGCAGGCGCAGGAGCACCATCACGTGCCGCACGCGCGGCCGCGACCCCGCCAAGAACGTTGTCTGCATGTGCCATGTTGATGAGCAAGGAGAAACGGCGGCGCCACGCAGACAAGAGTTGGCCGATTTTTTGGCCAGTGTGTGCTTGGCTAGCTTTCGCGAGCTCCACCAAGAAAGCCTCGGCGTGCGGGGCCAGCGAGCCAAACTCGGAAACGGCGAAGGGAACAAAGCGAAGCATACCGGCAGCGTTTCGGACACCCTCGTCATACTTCTGGATTTTGCGGCGATCTGCAGCCCGCAAAGCAGTCGTTGGATCCGAGGTTGACACGCCGAGGATAGGGGCAATGGTGGTATCGACAGCAACCGTGTTTCCGCGGATGCCGCCATACCCATCCACTACCCTGTGCCAGTACCGGCTTTAGGCGGCTTGCTGTGTTGATTTTCTAATTCTGGGGAACTGCCCTTTTTGTAATTCACACAAGTACCGGTACCGGGTACTGTCTAACTCACAGCATTACCGGTACTGTTACTGAGGAATATATAGTGTGATGATCAGGGTAATTTAGGGTTTACCCCTGGTGTGATGCGAGCGGGCGAGCGCCGCCGCAACATGTCGCGATCGAGTTTATGTCAGTCGCCACCGTAGTCGCTAGGCCAACGGTCACAGTGATGCTACTGAATGGCCGTAGTCCGACAAGTTTGTGGTTCCCGTAGTCTCACTCACTCACTGCGTTGGCCATCAACGTGCGGTCGGGCTGACGGAAGGGACTGCAGTCTAGTGTCGCCGTGTATGCTATAATGGGCCCGCCAGACTCTGATACGGACTCGGACGGCGCGGGAAGGATTCCGCCGAACGTGCTGGTTTCTATCGTGGCCGAGGAAGAGGAGTCCAGGAGGCGGCTTCATCGGCACGTCGACGACGCCCGGTACGTGCGACGACCGACTCATCGACAGTCACGACGAGGGTGTGTGTGTGTGTGGGGGGGGGGGGGGGGGGGGGGGGGTCGGTCATTGTCACTTGTGCGACACGGGCCGCCCAGCATGCAGACGCGGGCCCGGGCAGAGTAGTGCTGCGCGCGGCTGATCGACAAGAAGCGAGCACGGGCGCCGTGGAGATAACTATTGTGAAGCTAGTTTCGCTCGTCGCTTCCCGCCCGTGCGTGTTGGAAAGGAGTGCTTGGCAGACCGGTGCGCTGCCCTGGGATGAGTCGGGTTCACAGCAATACACAGCAGTCGCCAGCATACCTTCCAGCATCCACGCAGGGGAAACATAACGTCCCCGGCGACGGGAGTGTCCCTCCTCGGCACCTCGCTATTCCCCGGGGGTCACGCCAGATGTCAGTCCTGTGCGGGTCGCCCGTCACACGAAGCGACGAAGCGTACCTGTAACGTACGTGCTATAATGGACGGGGCGCAGTCATTCGGTCAGATGCTGCTCACTCCCACCATCCCCTCCCGTCGCACCGCCGACGAAGAGGCTGTGGCGCGTCAGAGAGCCAGGCTTCGCTCAGCGACTCGAGTGCGCGGAAGAGAGCCCAAGACGCCAGCGGCCATGCGCCGCCAGTGCCCTCCTCCAACAAACAGGAAAAGCGGGACGCAAGCAGCGACAGCCAACCGCTGGCGGTACTCGTCACTGGCGGCAGCCAAGGTATGAGCAGCAAATGAGACAACCCTACCGATACAGGGGGGGTGCGAAAGGCGCAACAGCCTACAAGCACATCCTCTTCGTGACGCAGCCGCGGACTGCAGTTTCCTTCCCTCCGCTGCGCGCACTTGATGCGCTTACCCGCTGCAGGAATTGGGCTGGCAATAGCCAAGAAGTACCTGGCGGAGGGCGCGAGGGTGGTGGTCGCGAGCCGCAGTGCGGACAAGGCTAAGACGCAAATCCCTGATGAGCTCCTGCCGCGCGTCTTCTTTGTGTCAAAGGATCTTACCACGGTGCGCTGTAAGCCTCAGTGGGACCTGCGACTGTCATGTGTTTAAGATCATGCGCGATGCGGTATGAAAGCGCCTTTAAGCACCCCTGAACGCTGGCCAGGCACAAGGCTGCAGAGAGTGTGTGGAAGAGGCAGCCGTGCTGCTAGGAGGCTGCCTTGACGTGGTTGTAAACAACGCAGGTACTGACCCCGGCCTGCCACCCTTCTCGGCGTTCTCGCCACCGCCATGATGCAACAACGCCTTGTCTGCCCATCTCAAACTTCTCACCCAGCTGTACTCACGCCTGTCAGGCGCCGGCGTTTTGGGGAAGAATATAACCAGTACATCTGTGGAGGACTGGGACGCTGCCTTCAACATAAACTTGCGCAGCTATGTAAGGCCGCGTGGCGCATGCTGGCTGCCATATGACGTGGCGTTTGCCATGCAGGGTTTGCCAGTCTGCGAGTGCTTACACGGGTACTGAATGAGTTGTATTCCACCCTGTTTGGCCAAAGATGCTGGTCACACAGGCGGCACTGCCGTTTCTGGAGGCGTCGAAAGGAGCAGTGGTCAACATGTCTGGGGTAGCCGCGCACCGCCCATTCACATCCATGCTGCCTTACTGCTGCGCCAAGTACGACCCTGCCGGCCCCCCGGCCATCTTTCTCCCAGACTGGAAAAACATGTCCATGTAGCAATCTGTTCCATCGCCCATCCCGTCATGGCCCATCCCATCACCTGCCGCTGCAGCATGCTGCATGAAGCACGGCGCCCACCGCCCTGCCCTACAAGCCTGGGCAGTGTTTCTGGCGGCCGATTGCATGCGTGCCATCTGCAGGGCGGGCGTGGAGATGCTGACAAAATGCACTGCGCTGGAGCTTGCTCCTCGTGGCGTGCGGGTGAACTCGGTTGCTCCTGGAACGTATGAACAAGCCCGCCGCTGCCTCCTCCCTGCAACAACTGACTGCGCGTTTCAAACCACCGTCTGGTCCGGCTATTGTGTGCCAAATGGTTTGTGTTTGGTGGTTGGAGCCCTGCCCATCCAGGCCCCATCACATACGCGTAACATTCAAGATGTGCTGCTGTGAACCGCCAGGATTGAGACCGACTTTTTGGCAAGTGCTGGGCTTGGGACTGAAGGCACGGAGTCGTTCCTGGCTGAGTCTGCTAGCTGCCATCCACTGGGCCGCATCGGGTGAGACTCTCAATCTACCCCCCCTGTGCCATATTCCAGATGACAAAACTCCCCTGACTTCACATCAACCATTTGGCAGCATCCTTAACTGCTGTGCACTTCTGATTGCAGGCAGCCCACAGACGTTGCCGAGGCGGTATTTTTCCTGGGATCCTCCAGCACATCTGGCTTCATCACCGGGCAGAGTTTCATGTTGGATGGTGGCCGCACCCTAGCACTCCCGTCGGGCAACGCGCTGAAGAGTTCCTGAGCTCAATATGGAACCAGTGATGTATTGTCACGACGGTGCGGTGGGTAGTAGGGATGCTTATTTCTTGTGCTATTTTTCGCGTGTAAGGAAGGCTAACAGCATTTAAACAATGCCAGTGGAAGTTGACTGTCCATGGACAAGAGTGCCGATCAACATCACATCGAGAGCGGTTGTGCTCTGTGCAAGAATTTCCCTAGCACTCCTGCCGCGGGCTGAGGGAGGAAGCGAGTGTACAACCACACTAAATGGTACAAATGTGCCAGCAAGCAGACTGGCAGGGAGAAGGAGATACAGAAGTGTGATTAAATGTTGCGCCAGAAGAAAGCGCTTACTCTATCGTGGGCGTCCTGCTAGCAGTGGCGCCTCCAGCTCACAGGCCAAGCAGCCCTCACCTGACGGACAGGACCGCCTTGGCACCGCGTCAAGGACTGTGCTACCCCCCCATTGCTGCCCAACAGCCCCAGCCAGGCACCGCCAACCCTGTGCGCGCAAACCTTGCTCCGGCACATGCACCGCTGCCACGAGGCGCCATTTGCAGCCAGCATTGATTTGATTGCACAGCGCTTGCTTAGAAGCACTTGCGGTGCACAATCGAGGGACCGCTCTCGTCGTATTCGCTCTTGGCGATCCACATCTGCTGGAAAGTGGACAGCGACGCGAGAATGGAGCCACCGATCCAGACAGAGTACTTGCGCTCCGGGGGCGCGACCACCTTGATCTTCATGGAGGAGGGCGCCAACGCAGTGATCTCCTTGTTCATGCGGTCCGCAATGCCCGGGAACATAGTGCTGCCGCCTGACAGCACAATGTTGTTGTACAGGTCCTTCCTGATATCGACATCGCATTTCATGATGGAGTTGAAGGTGACCTCGTGCACACCAACGCTCTCCTGGCCGATGAGGCTGGGCTGGAACAGCACCTCAGGGCAGCGGAAGCGCTCGTTACCGACCACAATAACCTGGCCATCAGGCAGCTCGTATGTCTTCTCGACCTGGCTGCTCGCGGCGGCGGTAGCTAGGTCCTGCTCGTAGTCTAGCGCAACGTAGCACAGCTTCTCCTTGATGTCACGCACAATCTCACGCTCCGCGGTGGTGGTAAACGAGTAGCCGCGCTCCAGCAGGATGGTCATCAGGTTGTCGGTGAGGTCACGGCCGGCAAGATCCAGACGAACGATGGCATGGGGGAGCGCATAGCCCTCATAGATGGGCACAGTATGCGACACACCGTCACCGGAGTCAAGCACAATACCGGTGGTGCGGCCACTGGCGTACAGAGAGAGCACCGCCTGGATCTGCACATACATGGCGGGCACGTTGAAGGTCTCGAACATGATCTGGGTCATTTTCTCGCGGTTGGTCTTGGGGTTGAGAGGCGCCTCAGTAAGCAGCACTGGGTGCTCCTCGGGAGCCACGCGGAGCTCATTGTAGAAGGTGTGGTGCCAGATCTTCTCCATGTCATCCCAGTTGCTGACGACGCCGTGCTCGATGGGATACTTCAGGTGCAGAATGCCACGCTTCGCGTTGGCTTCGTCACCAACGTACGCGTCCTTCTGACCCATACCAACCATCACACCCTGATGGCGCGGGCGGCCCACCAGGGAGGGGAACACGGCACGGGGGGCATCGTCGCCAGCAAAGCCGGCCTTGACCATGCCGGACCCGTTGTCGCACACCAGGGCAGAAACCTCGCCATCGTCGCCGGCAGACATGGTGCCTTTCTTTGTAAGAGCTCTATGAGAGCAAAGCGCACATGCAGGAGGGGGTCAGAGTGGAGCAAAAAAGGCAGACAGGAGCGATGTACGGGGCAGAGGCGCCGGAATTGCGTGCAAGAATACGCCCAAAGATATGGCGAAAAGAGGAGCCACAGGCTATGCGGTCCGCGGGCCGGGATGGTGTGACCCGAAAGAGAGGGGTCGGAGGGTCAGTCAGCTGTGTGTGAGCGTCCGGTCAGCCGGAGTTTGACTGGGACGTGCTGGGCTGTCGCCCAGGGCCCGACTGGGGCACGTCGCCGGACGGTATCTAGTGACTACCAAAGCTAGCAGAGGGGAACAGTATATTTCGGAGAGGCGCCGGGTCGCGAACCGTGCATCAACTGGCGGGCGGGCCCCTCGGGCCGGTTCAAACGAGGCTGCAGCAACCTGAGGCACGTCGTTACCCTGGACCCAGAGGCCAACGGCGATCCGATAACAAAGGGGGCCAGGGGACAACTCGAAACGCGGGGTACCTGCTTCGATTACGTGTGGTACCACCATATGCCAGACCTGGCTGGTTGATGCAATACTAGCCGGGCGTCGGTTGTGCGAACTGCAGGGGGCGGGCATCTAGTTCGCGGTGGCGGCGGCGAGCCGAATCGAGATTGACAAGAGCGAAAGCGCGGGCGCGGCGGTACAGCGGGCGGGGAAGGCCCGGATCAGAAACGGCGGAGGCTGTTACTCTTCAGGCAGGCTAAATTTCCCAGTGCTGACGAGGGCGGGGGCAACCTCGGTGGTCGCGGCCCATAGATGCCGGTGGAGGGAGCCCAGATCAGGGGCGAGGGGGGGGGGGGGGGGGGGGGGGGGGGACAAGCACGGCGTGTGCCAGTTGGAGCTGCGAAGGGCAGATAGCGATGGTACGTAAATTTGGTACTTAGTGCATGTTCTCCGGGTGGTATGACTGCACCCGGATTCTAAATGTGTGAGCGTCTGTCTGCCGCAGCTGGTGCTGCGCTGCGCGGTGTGAGCGCTGACTGGAACGCATGTCAAGTCTCCTACCGCGCGGGCTGTGAGAGCGGGAAACCCACACAAGAGAACGACGAATGGCTTGACTGCGGCGCACCTGTGCGAGATCAAGGAGTGCCTGCGTGGGCGGAAGAGCTGGTCTCTGGGGTGGTAGGGGCGGATTGTGTGTGCGTTGAACGACTAGCGGTGGTTTCAGCTCGGGCAAGCGCGCCAGCACTCCATCGATGACCGGGCGGGCGGGAGGACTCTCACGGGACTGGCTGGCTGACTGGCCGCCATCATGGCATAGGGATCACGCGGAAAATATCCGTATAGTTAGCGTAATCTCAACGTGAAAAGAGAGAACAGACATGTAGCATGATAATACAGGTACTACCCTGTAGCTAGTGAATGGCCGTGTGCGCCCCGCTGCGCCCGCCCTCATCAGGATATGTGCGGGTTGACCGCGACGTCGGACAAGCAAGAGCGAGTTACCTGGCGGGCAGAGGAACCACCGGTGATTGGCTGCTGCGCGGGCAGTACGAGGACTCCGTACTGGTGTCGTGAAATTTAATAATCACAAAAAGGTCAGTAACTCCGTACTGGTACTGGTACATTACCATCACCAGCAGTCGTGCAGGGATCATCATCAGCAGTAGGTCGTCCCGCTGCCAGTAATATGATTACACGAGCTAGACGCAACATTCAAGAAATCCACACAGAAATCCAGAAGGAAATCCAGAAGGAAATCCAGCTACGGGCCAACAGAGGCGGGAACCGCCATGGTAGCCTCCGACCAGGCATCGCCACCAGCCAGCCGCCGCTCCACGCAGTAGGGACGCTCTCCCCAGCACACAATCCCGGGCCACTCCAATAGCGGCACTAGGCAGAATGTAATGTGAAGGCGCCGACAGGAAAGGAGCTTCGAAGTTGAGGTCTCGCAGCAAGGAGCGGAAGTAGCTAGTGGGGGGGGGGGGGGGGTCCAACCTAGAACGGGGCGCCACGGGCGTGCAACAGACGCAGGCCACCCAACGCCAGATGCGCCGCCAGCCCGGTCGCGTCCTTTTCCGCCAAACGTAGAACGCCTTCCCCAGCACAACATCCCGGGCCACTCCGTCCAATAGCGGCGCTGAGCCGAATGTGATGTGGAGGCGCCAACAGGACAAGAAGGGAGAAAGTGCTCAACGAGTAGGGAATGCAGAGCCGACCGGCCCAGCAACGAGGTAAGACGCCGGTGTCCAGCGCGCTTTGTTCCGCCCAGCTCCAGATCCGCCGCCAGCTCGGTCGCGTCCCCTTCCGCCGAACGTAGAACTCCCTTCCCAGCACAACATCCCGGGCCACTCCAATAGCGGCACTAGGCCGAATGTAATGTGGAGGCGCCGACAGGACAGGAAGGGAGAGGGTGCTCAAAGAACAGCGAACATGGACTTGACCGGACCAGCAACGACGTAAGACGCCGGTGTCCAGCGCACGTTGTTCCGCCCAACGCCAGATCCGCCGACAGCTCGGTCGCGTCCCCTTCCGCCGAACGTAGAACTCCCTTCCCAGCACAACATCCCGGGCCACTCCAATAGCGGCACTAGGCCGAATGTAATGTGGAGGCGCCGACAGGACAGTAATCCTATTGGCGACTACTGTATAGTAGCAGAAGCAACTCCGCGCGGGCGACTTGCGGTACCAGGTACAGGTACCATGTACTGCTGCTTGCTTGTACCGATTTCAGACTACCCTGTACAAGCGCCGCATGCAATCGAGTCGGGTTATGCCAAATCGATGCGGAGGCTCTTACAATGAAGCGCAAGTTCCGTTTTTATTATGGAAACAGCAAGGAAGTCTCAGCGAAAAGTGTGGGGGGCGGGCGGGGGGGGGGGGGGGGGGGGGGAGACGGCGGCGGAGGAGCATGCAAGGCGGAAACGGAATACGGAAGGGTGCTGCCAAAGGCACGAGCTGGAAGATTGCAGTCGAGCTGGTGGTGGCTGTCCAAGGTAGCTCCTCGGCCGGGAACGCATGGCACACTAGCGATAGGGCAGCCCGCCCTAAAACATGGTGCTACCGGTTACTAAACCTGTTGAAACCGCCAGCAGACCGTACGGATTGTACTATGACACCTAATATTGTTGGGAAGCCCCATAAACATGTTATAACATTGCAAATAAACATGCAATGAGTCGACTTGCAATGAGTCGACATGCAATGACGTCTCACACCGGTTCTCCGGGGGAGGGGTAGTCCTACATCCATGTATAGTGGCAAGGATTAATATGGCTCCTGGCCGCTTTGGCTGCTAACGTGATACACAACCGAGAAATATGCTGCATGGCAGCGGAAAATACGCACGTGATCATTCTGCCCCTGCTCGCCCGCGCGGCGGTCAACACTACTGGTATCGTCAGTAGCGAGTACTAAAGCGACTAGTATGAGCCAAGCCTCACTAGAGTCACAGTATAGGCAAGGTGGCTGGCATCTTGATTTAGCACTATAAGAGCACATTTCTCCATCTTTTGTCACCTTGGTTGCTTAACAGAGTAACCTGCGAAAAAATGACCGACCTATAAACGAAATTGACTTACTGTTATGCCAAGGCATACACGGCTTTTGTACCACTATCCGTTTGGCAGTCGGTTTGCATGTAGGCATTTAGGTTCATGTATGCAATCTAGGCTTGTTGTCATCATGGAGTCATCGGGTTATCATGGCTGGAGAAAGTACGGCATGAGGCGAGCATGTGGCATGCGTGTGCGTGGTTAGCGTGTGGCGAGCATGTGGCAGGCATATGGCAAGCATATATGTAGTGTGTGGGCTGACGAGCAGCTTGGTTGCGTGTTCTTGTGTCAGTAAATATGCTGAGGGAGTGGTATGAGTATGACGGTATAGGTGTGTGGGTATAATTATATGCATGCAAGGTTATGGTAGATGGTAACCCTAACATGCATGGTGCATCGCGTTGTTGTTGGAAATGCATGCCACATGTCACAATGAATAACATAGTGTGCCGCAGTACATAAAAGTACTAGAAAATCATTACAAACAAACCGAAGGGGGCGGGGCTCAAAATGGAGGGGGGGGGGGGGGGGGTGACCTAAGCCAGATCTTTTGTCGGAATGGCCTAAAATACTGTTAATTAATGTTACCGGTGATTTACTGGTAAGTAATGGTTTCGGGCGTGCGGCGCGCCTAGAGCCGCAACAAGCGACGGCGGACAACCGCCTTTAGCGGCCGTCGCATGGTGTTTCGGCCGCGCGCCTTCCGTGCGTACCGCCGAGAGGCTTAAGAAATTCCACAACACGTGTCGCCACGTCGCGAGCAGGCGGCCATGGCGACTTTTCGCTCGATGCGCCAGCGTCTTGGTGCGCGATGACCCGCGAATCGACGTGCACATGGCGGGCGCGGGCGGCCTAGAAAAGCTCACTGGGTACGGCCAACGCGCTAAGAGTTATCTTGTCGAGCTTTTGTTCTGCCATGTTATTAATCTGAGCCTGCTTGAGAATTATGATCATGATGTGTTGAACATGGTCGAGGGTGCGGTGCGAGATGCCGCCATTGAGGTTGATGACAAGCTCGCAGATCATGGCGCAACACCCCCAGCACCCCCAGTAGCCGATGACGCCATTGCCCCAGATAGAGTGGTGTTGGAATGCTACCTATCTAGAACTTTTGTTCGATGTAACCATCCCCGACCACCCTCTGTCAACTCCGATGTGATTTGCAAGCTCCTTGATGCATTCTGCGCACTACAGCAAAATACGGCTTAGCATTCATCTTCAGATCAGGGAAATTTTAAATTCGGGGGGTAATTAAAATACATAGGAGCATTGTTGAGCTTTGGCCATGTTAAGGACGGAACTGCCCCTCTGTAAAAGAGGTTCAGCATGATGCCCCTCGGGCAATAGGGCTTGGAAAGGTTATCTGCATGGCTCTCTTCTGCATGTCGTACGGCCTGATTTGACCACCGGACGGTTACGTTCCAGCCGGTCACAGGTGGGTGGATCGTGCATCGCCAAAAACATCGGACCGCTGGGTTTGGCCACACTTGTATACCGCCACCATAGCAGCACATGGGCGCTTCCGCCCTGTCCCACTCGCCTCGCTCGCTGGGCAACCGTGAGCGTCACCCCCGTCAACGCAAACTGTTATTTATAGCCCATAAGCCTTGCCCACGCTCGGGACGTCTAGACTGTGGCGCGGAGAGCGGGTCGGGGGACAAGCGTCGCTTGGCATCGGCGGTCGGCGGGCAGTTGATGTCCAGCAGTGAAGCACGAGGTGCGACCGCCGCCGCGCCACGACGTCTGGTCGCCTTGGGTTTCGGTGCCTTGCAGAACGCCTCCCTCGCCGCGGCCAAAAGTGCTGAGGTCGCTGCCCCGTCCGCGTGTGGCGGGGCATATTCCATTTGGTAGCAGTCGCCTTTAAGTTGAACTCCATGTGCGGGTGTTTCGAACATGCAGCCTCATCGAGTTCTGGGAGCGCACACTCCATGTCCTCGCTCCTCACTCCAATGATTGTACGGGCCACGACCATCGTCGGCCGGCTTTCGAAGGCCTTGGCCGAAGCTTGCCTTACCTGCTGCTTTGGCTTTGGCTCGGGCCTGGCTCTTAGTGCGAGCATGCTTCTTGCGGCCGACGGCGACCAGCGCCAGGAGCGGCAGCAAAAATAGCAGAAAACTCACGTTGTAAAACGGCACGCTCATCGGCCCGCCACGCACACACCGAATGGGGCGGCATGCGACGGGCCATAGCTTTGCAGACACCTGAAAAGTGGTCTGCGATGGCTGGAGGGGGTCGGTGGTGAGCAGAGAGGTCGGCCAGGTGGTGCGAGTGCTTAACGATGTGACGATTTTTAACTCGGATCAGTTAACATCGGGCCGGGCCGCAGACCGCACGCAGCCGGCCGGTCAGCGGCCCGATCCCAGATTTGAAACCATCCCCGGAAGCTGAGCTGAGGAATCCGAAAGCACCTTAGTTTAGGGGCAAATTCGTTCTCCTTACACAGCTATTCAGTGGAAACTAAATTTTCGGGCCAATTGTTGGTGTGGGTGACACTGTTAGATTAGTTTTTAAAAATTACCACAGCAATTCACTCGTATCAGCTGTATGTACTTATAAGTGAAGTATCATCTGTAAATAAACTATAGAAGAGACTGGTCGCCCGTTATCAGTAATTACTGAATGTGACTGGAGGGGGCTCTGCGCGCCTGTGCGCCGCCACTGTACAAGTACTGTACAGGTATGCCTGTAGTTCGTAGTCGGATCGGCCCAGGCATGGCCCAGGTGACCTGGACAACACCTGCGCTGCGGCCCTGCAGCCTACGTCGAGGGAGGCGAATGAAGGCGACCGGCCCGGTAGCAATACGAAGCTCCCTGATCTGCTACGGACTGAAAGGGGCATCATGGATGAAGGTGTCTTTGACAGATCCCTTCGGCTATCGCCACATCAGCCGCTGATGGACGCGACACGGAGCAGCTGCCCCCTTTGCGCAAAGACTCGGCAGTACTATTGCTACGACTGCATTCTGACCTTGACGCCCGGTGTCCCGAGACTGAGGCTCCCTGTAAAGGCGCGTTGTGAACTGCGATAGTTTTCCGGCGCTTCGCCATGTGCTGATTTGGCATACATTTGCGCGCATTCCGCTGTCGCCGGGGTGCCAATTTCGTTGCGACGGTGTTACCCACGCGCAGGTGGACGTGGTGCAGCACGGCGAGATCAATAGCAAGGGCACAGGTACGAAACGGCCACTGCATGCGTGGTGTGCGACATGATGTTGACACCCATGCTGGAACATAGACTGCATTCGCCAGCTGCAGACAGCTTGCTGCCGTCATTATTTCCTGCACGTGCCCTGTTCGAAACATCAGGTCTACATGCAGCGCTGCTTGCTCCAGACGATGTTCGATTGATCAGGTCCAAATCCCCCCCCCCCCCCCCCCCCCCAGACTGCTCCCGTTTGGACCTCTCTCCGCCACCCGAATTGAAAGACTTTTAAAACACGGAGCTCAGTGTGTATTCATAGGGTTGCTAATAACTATGTTGGGCGAAGACTAAGTCGTATGACCCACCAGGCATGCAGATGGGACATCCACACATCGGCGAACGCACGTGCATGACCTCAATCTACCAGAGTACCCGCCGAGCACCACAGCGATACTCTTTCCTGCAAGACAGGCAAGCAACCCAAGCTAGGGCACAGTCATTGCAGTGTTTTATACAAGTATTGACTGCATTTATCTGACAGTTTGATCATTGCAGGACACCCCCGTGGTAGGTGCGGCTGACTGCCCGCAGTTTGAGCGGATTATTGTCCTCGATGGGAACTGGAAAAAGGCGGCATCGCTGCTCATGCACAACGCGCTGGCAGGGCTTCCGTGCGTGCAGCTCCCTGAGAACGTAAGGACAACATACTGGTAGGTTACTGCCTTCACACCCATGCTGCCATCACCCCCTTGTGACAGTGAACGGTGTCTACTCAGCGCCAGGGCGAGTTGTGCAGACGGCGGGGTGATGCACATGCTAAGCCGCGCGCATGTTCCAGGCGGCGGGGCACTGGCGAATTCAAGGGGGCGAGGGACGAGGGGGTTTGCTCCATAGAGGCCATCCATGTACTGTGCGGCCTGTTGGATCCCGATCACCAATATGATGACCTGCTCTGGTACTATGAGTACATTCGCCGAATTGTGGAGCGGAAGGGGGTGGTACCTACTCGCCATAAGGGATCAAAGCGTTCAGCAGCAGACACCTGCAGCGACGCCAAATCTACTTAAAAGTACCCAGAGGGGGGGGGGGGGGGGGGGGGAACCTATATTGGTCCCCAGAATAGCTGTAACCACAAAGCTCGCCTCCATCAGTACACACTGTCTTGTCCCCCATGGTGACACCTCACGGTTCAACAGCAAATCGCGGCCTGATTTAAATCAAAAATGATATTGCACCGAGAGGTAGCCCCCCGACCTCCTTCACCCCATCATGCAAAGTCATACACCGCCACGCTGCGGTCATCGGACACGCTGGCCAGCCGCTGGCCATCCCCGCGGAAAGCGACCCCCCAGACCTGGTCACTGTGCTGGGCCACCGTCTGGGCACACGTCCGCGTGGAGAGGTCCCACAGCATGACAGTGGAGTCGCTCGATCCAGAGGCAAAGCAGCTGCCGTTGGGGTGGCACGACACGTCCAGGACCCAGGATGAGTGGCCTGCATTGATCCGCATGGCAGCAAAAACGGATAAGAGGGACACATGGGCGGAGACATGCAGATGAGAGCTCGGCCCTGCAGAGCGTTAGTGAGAATGACCCCCGGGGGCCCCGGGAGGGGGGAAGGGGGGCGTACCTGAAAATGCTTCAATAAGAGAGCCACCCTCAGTGTCGTGAAGCTGGATGTGCATGTCATCCGAGGCTGTCAGCAGGTGCGTGGAGTCTACTCCCAGCATCAAAAAATCGTAGCCAGGTTAGTCCGAGACCGGCGTGTGTCAAACATTGCAGAGGGGTGCGTTGAGCTGCCAGGAAACAGCGGCATGCCTGCGTACCCGGGGTGAAGTCCAACGCGCGCACGGCCTTGCTGTGGCCTGTCACCTTGTGCAGTAGCGTGGAGGTGCCGATGTCAAAAATACCGACGGTGCCGTCCATGGAGCCCGCGGCCAGGCGCTTCCCATCTGGGCTAATGGCCACTGACAGGATGAACGTCTCGGGGGACGGACGGCCCACAGGGAGAGTTCCCTCCTGCGGCACAGGACAGGTCAGCGTGCTGCAGCTGACAGACACGTGGTCATACAAAGCAGTGCACGACCCACCTTTTCTGGCATGGACAGCACGCAGCGCTCAGCAGCCTCCTCGATGGACCATATCTTGACCTTATTGGAGCTACCACCGGCGACAGCAACGAGATGCGTGTCCGAGACAACAGGGCTGAAGTCGATCGCCCACGTCTCTGAGGGCGGGCACTCTATAGTGACTTTGGTCTCGTGGGTGACGAGGTCCCACACGCGGATGATGCTGTCCAGCGCACTGCTAGCAGCCAGATTGCCCACGCTTGCCACGCTCACCACGCCCAGGGAGTGGCCTGTGAAGGTGTGCACCGGCTCCAAGGACTTGACCCCCTCGCCTGCCTCCTTCTCCTCCCAGAGCCGGACCTCCTCATCTACCGAGCCAGTCACCAGCTGCTGCGCCGCACCGTCGTCGGTGGAAGCCCAAGCAGTGGTCCATATGCCATCCTTGTGGGCGTCTTGTACGGCGTGGAGAAGCGACAGACGCATTGTGGCTTGCCGCCTGGATGCAGACAGAATCCCAATCAAAGCAGACTCGGTGTACTCACTATGAAAGCTAGACGATTTATCTGATGAGGTGTGGCCCTGCAGGCGGTGATGACACTATATCGGCGATGACACTATATACCCCCAAGCAACTACCTCGAAGGGGGGGGGGGGGGGGGGGGGGGGGGGGGGGGATCGTAGGAGGTGTTGCCACTTCCACCCAAAGACCGCACCCCGCACAAAATGTCTGCAGTTTCGGGAACGCCAACGCCGAACGGCAGCCCTGCGGAATTAAGTCGCTACATTTGAGGAAAGATTGCACAGATACGCTGCTTCCGCTTCCTGGAACCTGCGGTCTATTCCAGCCTATCTGAACAGTGCAGCCGCCCCTTCTGGGCCCTGACGGATCTCGGCATCACCTGTGTACTGTGCTGTGGAGTCAGAGAGCAGTGCCACCGCTGCCGATGCAGTCGCACCGGATCATGCAAGGCGTAGTGGTGATCCCTATCTTCCTCCTGCTGCGGCGAGTCCGTGATGGTAACAGTGGCGTGGTTAAGGAGGTGGGGGGGAGGGGGCCGGGCAGTACAGATCGCATCATCTACAGTTTTATTAATGGCAGCTCGCAGATACAACTGGTTGCCTTTTCAGGTGATCTCCTGATATCGCCATTTGCTACAGTATGTATCCCTGATCGCTATTTATCACGCGTGTGATCCTTAGTACTGTAGTCGCTGTAGCGACTACATATCCACATAGCGGGCCGAGAATCCGAGATACATCCAGGGTACAGGTGGTCGCTACTGGTATAAAGCTGTAGGGTTTCCTTGGGAGGAACGACCTAGGAAACCCTGGTTTTCGCAGCGCCGTCAGGGTTAAGTGACGACCCTGCCGGCCCGGTACGCCAGTACCGGCCAGCGCCGGTCCGGCGGCGCCCTTTAACCGAGTATAAAGGGCGGCCGCAGGCCGGGGGCGCCTTCAGTTGTTGGAAGGCACCCGACTATATTGTCTCCCACCCACCCGCCCGGAGACAATTATTCGCTTGTGTGGTACGTTTCCGGATGCTGCTCGATTTAGATTAGGGATAGTCTGGTTAGTTGTGAAAGCGCCTGAGGTGGGGAGTGAATATCATTTTGATATGATCTAAACTAGTTTATGGGGTTTCCTCCCTTGCGCTGACCTAACCGCTTTTCAGCTACAAGTGTTGCTCAGTGGTACGGGAACTAGGCATCTGTTGTTTCGCCCTTTTTGGGTGCAGCACGAGTAGACATAAAAGCAGCCAGAACAGCTGAGCCTGCCATCTTCCAGTTTTCGCTGCGTTCCACGCAGCGATGTAAAACTGTCTCGTAACCAGTTGCGAACAAGGTCACCCCAGGTTGTTCAAGACCACACCCGGCTCGCCATCCGAGTGTGATATTCTCGTCCGTACGTCCGTGCGTTACCATGCCAGATGGAGAAGAACCCGTCGCTGAGCCGACGCTGGAGTCGCTGCAAGCATATGTGCGAGCGTTGGCTACAGCTGTAGCTCAATTGACGGCTCGTGAGCGCGTTGTTGATGGAGAAGGGGCACATGGCTCCGGCTTCGGGCAGCGCATCGCGGGACAGCCGACATGCAGCGGGGAAGCCGCAGAGCGCCCCGACTTGCTAGAGCTAGCCCAGAGCGGCCGTGTCAGAGCAAAATCCGTGAGTGCCGAGGATGACTACCTCGCGGTGCCAGAACTACTGCAGAGAGCAGAGTCTGGTTACGAGACCGTTCGACCGGTCAGCCGAGCGAGTGCCTGGACTCTTTCCCCTGAGCACCGACCTAACGAACGAGTACCTCAAGCAGGATGACCGGCGTCTGCCGGCCCAGGAGGAGTATTTGTGGATGTCTTGTTTCGGGGCCCACATGGCCGCACTTTTCGTGGCTCTCGACGAGCTGCTGCCCTACGTCCCTGCCACCAACCAGGACTTCACCCCCTACCTCGCGAGAGCTCGGAACCACGCCGAGGCCATCGACAAGGCGTTTCGGTTCCGTTTGGCCTTCCTGCGGAGGCTAAATGAGATCAAGCGTGTGCACGTACGGTGACTAAGGTGTTTTGGACGTGCTGCGAGCCCAGCATTTTCAGCCTGCTTCGGAGCATCTGGGTTCCGCGATTTTTGGGGACCTCATGAGGGACTACGAGCGCCGTGTCTTCGAGGCGACCGTTGCCAGCAGCGCGAAGGCGACCGATACTGCTCGAGTGGCGGCTGCAGCTGCAGGTCGCGGGCGTGGGCGAGGGCGAGGCGGTGGACGCGGGCGTGGCCGCGAAGGTGAGCACGAGTGACGGTGTGGGGCGCCTTTCGTCGGAGCTGCTGGAGCTTTGCGAGGCTACCTTTCGGTGACCGCCGCAAGACGCACCCTTGCAGCTCAACGGCGAGATGAGCGCCCTGTGTCAGGACCTGACCCCCCCCCCCCCCCACCTTACAGACTTCCTTTAGACCTTCCTCGGTACGGCGCTTCTTACAGCTACAGCCGAGTGCGGCTCAACCATCCGCACACCTGCACATGGCGGCCCAACCAGCCGCTTTCTTTACCCCATCTCTGCGTCCGTCGGTTGTTACACTACGTGTTACAACTGGTTCGCAACGACCAAGTTTCGCGCGAGTACGTTACGCGCGTGACATGCGCTAGGAGTGCGAAGGGCGCGCGGGGCGGCCCTCTTACGTGAACCTAGCCCCGCAAACCCGTACCGATGCTACTGCAAACCCGTCCAGCAGCTACCGGCCAACCGCCGGGAACCTAACCGCTGCTGCCGAGTACTTTGCGAACAGTAGTCGTACCGGTGGAACTCTGTCAGTAAAACGACGCACTTACGTGATTGGCGAGCCCGAAGCTATCGTTCCCTGGGCTGCTTCATTGCGATCCCGGCTGCAGGACGCGTTCGGCTCAGATGAGCTGGGCCAACGGACGCTCGACCTACTCTCCCGCTCCCTCAGCGCTCAGACACTCAGGAGCTACGCCGGCCGGCTGTCTCAGTTCGCGGAGTTCTGCCACGACTCCGAGAACATCAGCCCGCTGGAGGCGACTACTGCCACTGTCGTTCGGTATGTTGCCTGGATCGGCGAGCGAGGGCACATCGCAACTGAGTCGCTGCAACCTTATCTGTCTGCAATCAACACCTTCTTCGAGCTGCACAACCTCGACCCAATCGCAAAGGACAGCCTGCACCTAACTTCAGCAAGGCGTGGGCTGATGCTGCGCCAGCGCCGACTGGACGCTGCCCCTTTGTGTGTCCCTCTGCCTGCGGATGTAGCTTATCGCTTCGTCACAAAAGCCGAGCTGATTGTGTCTGCTCCCTACCCGGAGTACCACCACGACTTCCGAGCCCTCCTGGCCTCGGTTGTCAACTTCATGTTCTTTGCCAGGGGCCTTACTGGCGTGTCTTGACATGCGAGTGCGAGACGTGCATGTTGACGACTACAACATCACCCTGCAAGTGTACCGAGAGAAGGGTCACGCTGGTCGACGGGGACCCGACGACCTACGCGTACTTCTCCTCCCAGTGTCAGAGCACCCCCGAGTGGCACGTCTCTTGCACCACTTCCTCGACCACGTCCAGTCAGCCCCCCTGGTTGCTGTTGGCTTGGCTATGTCGAACTTCTGGGCTGTCAGTTCGGATGAGCAGTCAAAACCTTAGACTGCGGCTACAATGTCAGACTGACTGTCCACAGCCGTCCGTCTAGTCAACGCGGCCCCCCCTACGGGTGGCACCTCCTGGACCTCGCACAGACTTCGCAAGGGCGCAGCCTCTGCAGCGAACGCCATCGGGGTGCCATTGTCCCACATTCGCTACCAAGGCGGTTGAGCCACTAACTCTGACGTCGTTGTGGACTACATCGACCCCAACGTTCTTCCTTCACCTGGCGCATGGTTCTTCTTTGGACACATCTCCCCCCTACGCCACTTCCAAGTCCAACAGGACTCCGCAGCGGTGGCCTTCCCAGTGCCTCCTTCATGACTTGGCGGTACCTCTTCTCCGTCAATCCACCGCTATCTCCGTTCGCTCAAGACTGGCAAAACCAGACTCAACTTTGAAATGATCTAAACTAGTTTATGGGGTTTCCTCCCTTGCGCTGACCTAACCGCTTTTCAGATACAAGTGCTGCTCAGTGGTACGGGAACTAGGCATCTGTTGTTTCGCCCTTTTTGGGTGCAGCACGAGTAGACATAAAAGCAGCCAGAACAGCTGAGCCTGCCATCTTCCAGTTTTCGCTGCGATCCACGCAGCGCCCCCCTGACTCCGTTTCCCTCCACGCTTTCGCTAAACCATCCTGCCAATTTCGGCTCTTGACTGTGTAAAACAGCCTGCGCGACCTTTTTGGCAAAACTAGACTCAACTTTGAAATACGCCATCCCACAGGGGTGTTGCGTGTCAGATAAGCCCAGGTGCGGCAGCAATTAGTCAGGCTTTCCCGGGATCTTAGCCGTGATGAGAGGCCGAGAGCAGTAAAGCGGAATGTACTGTCCTGATGAGCCACGTGATCGCTGGTGGCATGTAATTTACAAACACCGGCGGGGGCTCGGGACGTGCGGTGCCTTTCCGGACACCATCCGGTCTGGCGGCCCCGTACCAGTCGTGGATCTTTCGATCCCAGCCGACCCCGTACATTTCGATGCAAAATCTATGCTGTCTAGCTGCGAAAACCGGCAGGTCGCTGAGACCCTGCGCAAGGGTTTCACTGTTGCCAGTCCTGTTCCGGGAAAAACTGCGCTGCTTTTATTATTTATGGTCATCCGTCTACTAGCCGAAATATATCCGTTATTTATCCGTTCTGTACGCGACTAGCTGGTCGTATCTAAATATAATTACGACGAGTGCCCTTTTGTAACTCACACCGGCGGTTCCCGAAGAGCCAGTACGGGTACCGCCGGTACGGGTAGAGAGTACATCTGGGTACTGTACCGTACTGTGGTTATTGAGTTTTTAGTACTACTTTTAATTAAGGATTAACCGTAGGTGGATGTGTTACTGCCTGTTTTGTATTCTAAATTCCCACTGCCAGTACCCTGTAGTGGTAGCAGAGCGAATCGTCGTTCCGCGCCGCGCGCGCATCGCCGTCTTCTGGTGTATTAAAATATGTACAGGTACAGTATAGGCTATTTATGGAACCGGTACCCGGGTACTGTAGTGGCTATACCCTGTAGGTACACAGGGCAGGGTCGTAGTACACCGCGTAGACGATAGGCGCGGGCGGCAGCAGTATTTGTACGAGGTACCGATACGAAGTAGGAGCCGGTCTTCACGAGGTACTACAATGTAAAAGCCCTAGCAGGGTTGCGGACGGATGCCGAGAACGCGCTCTGCGGCTTTCATTGTTATCGCTATCGCTATTTTTATCGCTATTTTATCACATCAGGGCGTTAACAAATGCGCACAACCCACAGAACTAACAGCAACGTTATCGCTATTCGTCTTCGTATCGTTATTGTACTGTGTGTAATCCTCACATCCTTGACTATTTGAAAATGGCCAGCAGCAAATCCCGCATGGCCGATCCCTGGCTGATCGTACGGCCCCTACTGTAACATCGCGCAACTTCGTACCGCGTGTTTGATTGTAGCCGTATATGGTATGAGTACAGTAGTTTAAAGCCCAGTGGGCGCGCAATCTACAGCGCGCGCCAGCGCGTGCTGCTAAACGGCTGAAGGACCTAGCGCAGCTGCTGAAGTCCCCGACCGCCTCGCGCAACTTGGGGCAGCGCGACACGCAACGCCGGCAACACTGAGCCAACTCTGGAACTACCTGGGTAGTGATCTCCTCCGCCTCCATTGCCACTCCGCCTGCACGGCTGCGAGCTCCTACCCAACCCACCGGTAAACAACACCGCTCAAGCACGGCCGCTTCTTTATCTCAGCCTGCGCTGTACGATTCAGCACCACCGCCGTACTGGATACGCGAGCAATACTGTCACAGTATACTGTGTGGCGAGGGAGACGTACAATCCGTAAAGGGAGATCGAGTCGCCGTGCCCTGCTGCTCTGGCCGTCGTCGGCAGGCGTACTACTACACGCCTCGGCGCCTGGCGCCTTCTCTCATAGCTACTGCTGGATTTTCGGACAAGTCAGGATCTCCAGCTGCGCCGGCAATCATCTTCGGGCATCCACGGCCGGCTCCCCCCCCCCTGTCTGCGCTTCGCAGCGCCTGGAGTGCTGGCTGCAACTACAAGTGTGGAGCGACGCTCGGCGATTTTTTGGGAGCGGCCTGCCTCAGCACCACGTCGGCCGACGCTACAGATATCACCGGATCGCCCCAAGACGACGACGGCAGCGGCGACAACCAAGACGACGGCGGCGGCGCGCTGTCACGACTTCCGCCGGGGAAACTGTCGGAAAACCAGCGCTGCGCGCCCATCAGCAGGTACGTTACTAGCGCCGTGGTGGGGCCGTAGGGTCTCAAGTCGTACCACACGCGTAGTCGCGGAAGGCGCCCACGAAATATTTGGCGGGGGCTGTCGAATTTTGCGTCCCTCCCGCCCGACTGCTGACGCGACATGTCCGCCTGTTAAAAAGTCCCCCCCTCCGGCCCCCTCCCCCCCCACCACCAATTTCCCCTGCCTTGGCGGCCTAGCTTGCGTCTGAGGGGCCATCTCCCCGAACCAGGTCGCCGTTTTGCGCGTCCGGCGCCACGGCCTCCGGTGTCGCTCGTGGGACCGCCCAACGGCGCCAAGCCCTCCGCGGGGCGCATATTGTCGCAATCCATATATATATATTCGGCGCGTAAATTCAAGCCGCCGATCCCCTCTCTGACCATGTTCTAATAACTTGGCGCCCTTTCAAAATTCCGGGACTAGTTAAAATTGCGAGCACCCAGCTTTGGCGTGATGTGTCGTGACCTCCCCCCCCCCCCCCCCCCTCTCTCTCCCGGGGACACATGCGGTGTGAAGCAGTGTCGCCGGCGATTTTTATGATGTAGTCGTTTTGCGCTGCGTTTACCTTTAGCTTCGCCTTCGCCTGACGTCCTCTGTCGCCGCGAGGGCTCCAGAGTTGGGGTTCGCTGCTCGCCGCACTCCTGCCAGCTGCCTCTGCCTCTCCCTCAGCATTGATGCTCCGCTCTTGCCACGGGCTGCCCATCCCCATCCATGCCAACTCTGCGACATGCCCACCCGCAAGCTCTCCGCCTGACTACCTCAGCCGCTCTTCTTGCCCTTATCCATGTCATTGCCGTTCAGGGATACATGCGCGAAAGCTAACTGTGTGGATTCGACACTAGCCCCCCCCTTCCCCATAACGCAGCCTGTCCAGCAATATTGTAGCTGACACGCTCGTCTGTCTGCCTGGCAGGCACACTGGGGGCAGCTATTTAGCAACAGCCTGCATGCTGCGGGTCGAAACGAGCGGACGAGTGTCGGACGGCGGCCAGCAGCGCAACGGCGACGACATGGGCGTAGCGGTAGACTCCGGGTTGCTACAGATGGGCGAACTGAGCGACAGCTCCGCTAAGATGGCAGCGCTCCAGTTGGCGGACGGCGAGGAGCTTGACGTTCGGGTGTCCTCGAAACCGGAGTCCCGCGAGCAGGAGTGCGTGATCACGCAAGTGACATGCGCCGACGGACCGCAGACAATCCGGCGGCCAAACTCGGTGCACGGCCCTGACCCCGTGGGCGGACCCGACGGCGGCGCCTTTGGCTGGCGGCGCAAGTTCCGCAACCTGCTTTGCTGTCTGGCACCCGGCATGCACGCGGACCGCTACTTCCGCGCCCGCACCGCCGAGGGCGAGTCGGTGAGCGCCGTGGCACGCTTTCCACCCGTACCCGAGTACCCCGGCTGGGTGGGCGAGGCGGTGCTGCCGCCTCTGGACCCCGCGGACCACGGCAAGAAGACGCTCGTGCTGGATCTGGACGAGACGCTGGTGCACAGCTCCTTCAAGCCTGTCCCGCACGCAGACTACGTCATCCCCGTGGAAATCGATGGCAAGAGCGTCGACGTGTACGTGCAGAAGCGCCCCTACCTCGAGGAGTTTATGGCGCGCATTGCACCCGTCTTTGAGGTACCCCCCCTCCCCCCCCCCCCCCCCTTCACCGTCAGCACTTGCCCCGCCGCCTTTTGCTTCTCCCCCAACCATCGCAACCGAATCTCAGTGTCTATATTGCAAAGGCTCCCATTTGCAGCCCTTGGCAACGAGTGGCGGCTTGGGAAGCAGGGTGTCATCGTAGTTGTGCCCGTGCTGGCATTGGTTGTATGTGTATTATTAAGATATAGGAACGCCGTTTGAGTGTGCGCGTGATTCTCGGTGTGTGACCCCCCCCCCCCCCCCCCCCCCCCTCCCCTGCGCGCCAAAAAAGGGAGGGTTCCATAAAGCAGTAACAATACGTCAAGAAACACCACAAAATATTCGTTGTGATGGCGCAAAGCAGTAGTTTTTGACAGGATCCTCAACATAGAGAAAATGCGGTGTTTTGTGATTGGTTTTGCGGCAGAGTTTCCGTGTCCTGGCAGGCCGCGCATGCAGCTGCTTTGGATGCTGACCCCTCCTCCGCGCCATCCACCGCGGCGCAGGTGGTGGTATTCACCGCGAGCCTGGGCAAGTACGCGGACCCGCTGATGGACCAGATGGACAAGCTGGGGCACATCAAGCACCGCCTGTTCCGCGAGGCGTGCGCACCCTTTGAGGGCAACTACGTCAAGGTCCCCCCCCCTTTCTCTTCTCTTCTCCCCCCCCCCCCCCCCCCCCCTTTCTCCCAAGCTCTCCCTCCCCCTGCCTGGACTGAGAACCTCTCTTGCAGCGCGCATCATTCAACTGCCACTGTCGGCCATGAAGCTCGGCATTTTTTGGCAGCACTGTGGCAGTCCTTGCACGGGTACTTCTCTTATGTATTCGGATGTTTTTTTCACCTTTGTATATTTTTACTCCCTGACGCATGGGGATCACAGATTCTTTTGTTTTTGGTAGGGCTGATCCGCCGTACACAGTCTGCTGCCAGACAGAGCGCCCCCTGAGTCTCTTTCCCTTTTTCTCTGTGCCCTCAGGACCTGAAATGCCTCGGTCGCAAACTGGAGGACGTCATCATCGTGGACAACTCCCCGCACTCGTACGTGTTTCAGCCGGAGAACGCCGTGCCCATCGGTGCGAGCCCCTGCCGCTGCCTGCTTGGTCGGATCTGCCTGCTTGTGCGGCTTCCGTGTGTCTGGCGCATTGCGAGGCTGCATAGATGGCGGGCGACTGGAACTCATTGGCGGTGCGTGTCGGTTCCGAGCAGGCACCTTTATTGACAACCTGAACGACGAGGAGCTGATGGAGATCTTGCCCATCCTGACCGCTGCCAGCGGGGTGAGTGCCGTAAGCTCGACCGCCTGGCTTTGCAATCATGCCTGTCTCGACAGAGTGAAACCTGGGGGAGGCCAGGGCGTCGTGGCTGACGTGTCGCTGCGCTGCGCTGACTGCAGACCAAGGATGTGCGGCAACTGCTGCCGCTCAGGACCGGGGTGGGCAGCGTCATGGGCCTTGCGCTGAAGGCGCTCCTAACGTCCCCAGGAGAGCATGACTCGGCGGCACCGACCCGCCTGTGTATTATTGAGCCGACTGCAATTGAGCCTTGCGGAGCGCGAGCGCGGACGTCTCCACGCGCCGCAGCCTACATAGACTAAGAAAGCAACAAAGCCCCGGGGCCGGGCAGTCTGGCTGAACAGTAGCGACCTCGCACATTTTTAAACATTGGCATATATGTAGCACGTATCCATTGCTGCTCCGCTCGCTCGAAACATCTGGACATGCCAACCCGAGCATGCTGTTGACACCGCCAGCCCCACACATCGCTGAGCAGCGCATCCCGCCCCTGCTCTTAAATCACTGTTGTGAAGTATCACTACTACCTTGCTACGGGCGGGATATTGTTTTCCATGTACACCTGTCCACATAAGTACGGCACCCCCCCCCCCCCCCCCCCCTCGGTTATATTTCCACCGAGTGCCCCGGCAGGATTTGAACCTGCGCAGAGCGGAATCACGAGCGTAACAGGCAGCCCCCCCCCCCCCCCCCCCCTCCGCCACCTATCACATTTCAAGCCGTCGATGAATATTCAAAGTTACTAATATAAAAAAACTGCGCCACTGTACCACTATTGACTATATTTGGCGGTCGGCGCCGCCCGTGCTGACGTGGCGATACGGACAGACAGATACGTACAGGGCAAGACTTTCGAGGCCTGCATGTACGATACACTCTCGCATTGTGTCGTCCGCGGATCCTTCCGCGTTTTTAATAATACAGCGCAGCCATCAAAAACTAGCGACTGCGACTACCTCTATATCTAGACAGTAAAGGCGCGGAACCTTACGGAAGAAATGAGGATGGCGACAAATTATTAGTAAATTACATCAGGGCTTTCACAGAAGCGCACTACAACAGAACTAACAGCAACTATGAAAGGTTGCCAGCATAAGAGAGACATAAGCCTGAAACCAAGGTCGAGCAGGAGGACAGCCAAGAACCAAGAAGGAGCCAGGGGAACCACGAAGTCACTTAGCTGCCAGGAACTAAAGGAACCCCCGCCCCGGGGTAGGCTATCAGGCGCGGCGAGGACGCTTGCAGCCAATGACCCGGGTCATAGCAACACATGCCGACGAGCGACGCGTCTCAGGCGCACGAGCACCATCACGTGCCGCACGCGCGGCCGCGACCCCGCCAAGAACGTTGTCTGCATGTGCCATGTTTGATGAGCAAGGAGAAACGGCGGCGCCACGCAGACAAGAGCTGGCCGATTTTTTAGGAGAAACGGCGACAAGTTGTGGTATATCTTTTTGGTTGCAGGTTATCGTGCGGGGGAGATGTGCTAGGTGGACAGGTGCTGAATAGAGAATTGTCGCCCGCGCGCTTTCGCTATTCTGATTATTGTACCGGGGTCATTGGCTAAAGGAAACTGGCTGAAGGGTTGTTAGGGTTTTCAGGGTTTGTTTATCCTCTCACAGCGCTGTGCGGTACGACCACGGGGTGAGTACGACCACGGGGGCGGTCCGCCCGGATGCGACAGCATAAACCAGGGGCAGGTATCACTGAGGGCACCTGAAGTGCTGGACTGCTGGAAGATACCTGGGCTGGGCTGCAGTTCCAAATGTTGATGAACATGTCGGATGTGGTGTTTTTTTGTGTCTGGAGGTCAGGAAGCTTGCCAGGGCAAGCCAAGGTCGGGGCAAGCTAGAGAGATAGGGCAAGCAGAGTCCCCGAATGCACCGCCGACTCCCGACTACTTTCGCCGCTGTCTCACGCATCATCAGATGCCCTTCCGCTCTGTAGTGAGGAGCCAGGTCGAGGAGGGCAGGACGCGTGGTCGAGCTGCAGGTGGTGTGTATATAGCGGGCGCCGGCGCACCTACAAGATCCCTTGTCTATAGTTGGGCTTGCATGCGACCTACGTGAACATTAGTTAGACTTCCACTACAAGGTCCGCCCACATTTGACCTCTGGCAGGCAGGGCAGGTTCTTTTTTGCAGTGCTCTTGCGTCTACCGCGTCGGTACCCGTACAACAATACCCAGCGATGCTGGGAGGAGGCCGCGGGGGGTGGAGGGATCCAGAAGCGGCGGCGCTGGCGGTATGTCGCCAGATAAAGTCAACACGAAATGGACAGGCGCAGACATCATCGGCGGCAAATTGTGTGCAACCTCTGGGAGGGCTGATTACATCATCTACATGCCGCATATGGCTGAGGGACCACAGGGCCTTGGTCCTGACTCTGAGGCGCATCGCAGAGGGTCTCAGGCGCTCCTGTCACGTCAACCGCGGCTCCGCTTCGATTTGGAGGCAGCGCGGGCCGGCGCAGCGCTGGCTGGCTGCTCGTCGCATTGCTCGCTGCGCCGCCGGGGCGGCCTGTCCTTGGGGTGGGCATGCTCCACGGGGTGGCCGCTGTCGGGCGCCGGCTGCTGGTCCGGGCCATCGTGCAGCACCTCCTGGATGCGCGCGTGCCGGAGCGGGCGCCTGTGGCAGCGGGACACATCACATGCAGTTAGTACACCAGCACACGTCAGAAGACGCCGGGGGCATGGATGGGCACGAGCAACCTGGCCACCAGCCACGGCAACCGTGAGCGGCAATTCTGGACGCATCGACACAGAGTGCTGGCATAGTCTGCTAGGCACGCCCTGCTCCGCGGGATGGGGCTTGCGCCGACTCGTATTACTCGAATGGGCCGACGCCCAGACGGATAGGGCAGTAGACCTCTCGTGGTCACTGCCGGGTATTTTGATGGCAGTGTTTTAGACGACGGTGATCCAACAGTGTTGGAGATTCCGTCACTGGCCTCCAATTAGACTTACGGAATCCTTCGGCAATTTGCTTATTGACTATAACGGAGCGTCGCCTACCCAGTAGCAGGGCTTTCCGTGACCGGATCGCTGCGTACGCGGCCGTCGTAGAGACGCTGCAAGGGTTTCACCGGTGCCAGTCCTGTCCCGGGGGCGAAAAAAAGTGTGCATGGCGACAGCCTGTGGGTGGCGACAGCCTCGCCCCTCTTCACATGGAGCTCGCCAAAACAATGCAACAAATGCCGTCACATTCGACTCCCTGCTTGGGTCCTCGAAAAACTGGATGCCTTTGCCGCTTAGCGTGGAAAGATTCGCTCTGTGTCTGTGAGCTACGGGTCTGGCGGGCGGGCCCACTCTGGTATCCGAGCCCGCAGGGTACCGCGGGTGCCGGCGCGGTATAAAGAGCACAGCGAATAGGGATCCGCCGTGGCTGCCACCGGCCGACGTTGAGGAAACTATAGGTAGCGGACGTACGGGAATTGTTCTTTAGGTTGGAATGCCGGACCAATTTGAGGCTCATGATAAGAGTTCCCATAGGTAGGTCGGCAATGCGCGTACGGGGAAGAGCGCATCCCACGAGCAAGCCGACGTGCGCCGCGTTGCCATCGCGCGAATGGGGCCGCGGCATGAGGGACTGGCCCGCGAGCGCAGGAGCGGGCCCGAGGGCGGCAGCTGCTGCGCAGAGTGGCGGGGGCGCACCCGGTGTTGGTGAACAACGGCGACTCGATGCCGGCGGCAGCATCGGCATCGGCGAGCAGCTCCGTCCTCGGCTCCTTGGCCTGGGGCGACGCGGGGCCTTTGGCGGGCGCCCTGCGCGAGGCGCCGCTCGGGAGCTCCTCCTGCCCGCGGCCGGACCTGTGGCGGGACGGCGGCTCGGACCGCGGCCCGCCGGTGCCGGGCGTTTTGGCCACCTTCGCTGCCTTGCCTGCGGAGGGACTCGGCCCGGGCGTGGCCCTGGGAGCCGCCTCCTCCGCAACGGCGGCGCTCGGCCTTGCGCGCCGCTTGGAGCTCCTGGGCGCCTCCGCCTCCGGTGGGGGCGGCGACGGCGCGGCCTCCGCGGCCGCGGCTGGCCGCCTGCCGGACCGGCTGCCGCTGGCGGGCTCCACCGCGCCGGAGGGCGTTCCGGCGGGTGTTCTGCGGTGGCCGTCCGCCGCGCGCTCCCCCCCGCGGGCGCTGCGCCGGCCGGTGACGACCACCGCCCTGCCCGTCCTGGCCTCCTCCTTGGCCTTCTGCGCCTCCTCCTTGGCCTTGCGCGCCGCGTCCTTGGCGCGCGCCGCCTCCTTGGCGCGCGCCGCCTCCCGCTCCCGCTCCCTCTTGGCG
Source organism: Tetraselmis striata (assembly GCA_006384855.1). NCBI lineage: Eukaryota > Viridiplantae > Chlorophyta > Chlorodendrophyceae > Chlorodendrales > Chlorodendraceae > Tetraselmis > Tetraselmis striata. The sequence goes on from VCJN01001322.1 coordinate 59,166, forward strand.
GCGTCGCGCTCCTTGCGGCGCGCGCGCACGATGTCGGGGTGCTCCTCCTGCGGGAGCCCCCACTTGGCCCACAGCTCCTCGAAGCAGCTCTCCAGCCGCGCGGCCGTGGCGCAGATGGCGCTGTCCGGCTTGTTGTACGCGCGGCAGTTGGCCCACACCAGCCGCACGTCCTTCAGCACCTGGAACGCGCTGCGGTAGTGGCTGGCCTTGATGTGCTTGAACACGGTCCCCAGGTCCATGGGGTGCTTGATGACGTCGAAGTAGTACGGCATGTCCGGGGGCACCGGCTTGCGGAACGGCCCCGCGCCCTGGTGCCGCACAACAACGCCCTCAGCCGCGGGTACCCAACCTCGCCAAGGACGGGCAAGCATCATGCCCATCGATTGGTCAGCGGAAAAAAAACCGACCGACAGTCTGGACACGCAGGGCAGAGGGGAGGGGGGGGGGGGGGGGGGGATACACCGTATTTAGCAGGGTAATGCAAAGGGGTGGGGGGGGGGGGGGGGGGAGGTCAACAATATTCCAAACGGTGTGTTTATTGGTGTCAAATTCATTAAAAATGTCATATCTATAAAATATGCCGAAGCGTTCTTATGTATGTCAAATTTATAAATATGATATATATTATAATATATGTATATATACATACATATATATATATATATATATGTATATATATATCATGTCAACAATATGTCTGTTATAAACTCGCCATGCCCACCGGTGCCCAATTGAAGTGAAAACAGCCACAGCGGGTTCACTTTCTCATCAAAGGGCCATCGGCCGGTCAATTGCACCATTTATATACATTTATTTCATACATTTATTTTTAAACACCGGGAGCAGCGTCAGCGGAACAATCATCCCTGCGCCGACACCCACGATGGAGGGGCGCACAGCATGCCGCCTCCCGGCAACAACACCATCTGTTGCACCCCTGTTATCTGCACTCATGACACGAGCTGTCCATCGCACATGACGACACCGCGCCCGTCATCGAGTTCGGATCCCAGTCATACTGACAGCGCCGGGTTTACTCAATATACAAACAAGGAAAGAAATACGACTTTTTCATGACACAGCTGAATTGTTCGCGCGCACCCACACACACACCCACACCACTCTTGGGGCTGAATTGGCAAATAAAGACAAGACAGTGTCTGTCCGGGTTGGTTGGGCGCCTGTGGCAGAGCCGCCACACGAGCCGTGCTGCGCCCCGTAGACACCGGGGGGGAGGGGGGGGGGGCACCTTGAGCTTGATGACGGCGGTGACGACCGCCAGCGCGTAGCCGATCTGCTTGGTGGCGTCGGGCTGTGTGGGCGCGTCCATGCCCTCGGAGGCGGCGGCGGCGGTGGCGGGCGCCTTGCGCTGCCCAGAGCCGGTGAGGAAGGACCAGTCCTGCGCCGTGCGCTTGCGGCCCGATGCGCCCGCCTCCTCGCCCCACTGCGACCGCACGGCGTCGGTCGCCTTGATGGCCTCGGGCTTGGCGGCCGCGCCGCCGCGCGTGGCGCCGCCGAAGCGGAAGGTGACTGGCAGCTCCGCGTCCTTGGCGGGCGGCGGCTTGGCGGGTGGCGGCGCCCGCTTGCCGCGCCGGGCGGCCTTGCGCGCGCACAGCACGCACAGGAAGGTGTCGAGCTCCTCCACCTCCTCCAGCGTGGTGCCCATGCACTCCGGGTGGAACCAGCCGTCGCAGGCGTCGCAGCCCACAAAGGGCCGCTCGTCCTCCGGGGACTGGCAGATGCAGTAGAGCTCCACGCTGGCGGGCTGCGCCGCCTGCCCGTCCTGTCGGTCAACGCACGCGAGGCGGGGTCAGCATGGCCGCAGCGTTTTGGATACCCTTGCACGCATCATTGCCTTATCATTGGGCGTCGTTTTTCCGCCTCAGTCCAGATCGCGTCGCCGCAGGCAGGCCCCACAGCAGCGGATGCTGGCTGGTGCGGGTGGGCGATACAACATCAGCGGCAGCGCCGATGCAACAAGTGATATTGCCCAATTTCGCAAACACGTACCCACGCCGACAAACACTCGCGCCTATATGGGTGATACGCTGCTGTTGCTGCGTTACTCGTTGTGACTGGATCCATTGAGCTATCTATTAACCGTAAGCACACTCCCATGATAGCTAGGCCGGAGAGAGAGAGAGAGAGAGAGAGAATAGCGAGTGGCCAGCCAGCTTGCGCTGCTGCTCAGCAGCAACATATACATATACATATACATATACATATACATATACATATACATTTACATTTACATTTACATTTACATTTACATTTACACATACACATACACATACACATACACATACACATACACATACACATACACATACACATACATATACATATACATATACATACACATACACATACACAAACACATACACATACACATACATATACATATACATATACATATATATGTATACTCATCATCCACATGTACATGCATATATGTTACAGTAACACAACATAACAGCTATAGTATCGCCATACAATTTGTGTATATGTCTACACAAACGCTATTGCCGAGAACACATGAGAGCAACAACAAAACCATGTAATATGCAACAGTATAGTGACATGATTTCTATCCATCGACACAACTGACATCATAAGTGACATCTTGCGTTTTGAGCCCCGACAGCGCCGACTGCACGTTAAATATCGGGAGGCCAAACGCTGGTTGTCTGTGGTTCTTACGTTTTGGGGTCGAGTGTTGGTGTGTGTGTGAGGAGGAGGGGGGGGGGGGGGGGGGGGGGCACCTGCTCCTCCGCGTCATCGTCCGCCGTCGGCTTGCCTGCGTCCGGCTTGGCCTGGCGCACGCGTGCGCTCTGGTCCGCGGCTGATCCCGCCTCCGCGGCGCGCGCCGCCTTGAGCGCCAGGCGCCGCTCGCGCGCCTTGGCCAGGTCCGCCTTGCGGCGCGCCTCCTTGACGGCGACACACGAGGGGCAGTCCCAGCGCTCGTCCTCGCCGAGCGCCTCGGCTTTCTCGAAAGTCATGCCGACACAGTCGCCATGGAACCACTTCTTGCAGGCGGCGCAGCCGATCCATAGCACGTCGAAATCCGTCTCGTCCCACTCGCGCTTGCACTTCTCGCACGCGTCGGTCGCGCTCGCGGCCACTGCCGTCGCCGTCGCCGCACCGGCCTCCGCGGCCGCGGCACGCTCGCGCTCGTAGAGCGCCGTCAGCTCCTTGCGCCGGACGCCCTCCTCGTAGCAGCGTATCACCCACAACGGCAGCCGCTTCTCGTTCACCCAGCTCGGCGTGGCGTACGGTATCTTGAAGTTGCTCTGCATCCCTCCCGAGTAGCTGAACATCGCGCGCGGCTTCTCCTCCTCCTCCTCCTCCTCCTCCGCCTCTTTCGGCTCCTCCTCCTCACTACTAACCTGGTCGACTGCCGCGGCAGGAGGCGGTACAGGCTGCGGCGGGGCGGCGGTCGGGACTGGGGCTGGCGACGCCTTGTGTTGCGCCACCAGAGTCTCGTTCACCTGCGCCTGCTGCCACGTGGCGACGATGTGGGGGCCCATTGGCGAGTTGCCAAACGCGGCCACGAGCGGCGCGAATAGGTTGGCCAGCGTGCCCGGCGGGGCAGCGGCCACGGCGGCCGCGAGAGTGGCATTGCCGGCACTACCGAGGCCGGGAATGGGCGGCAGTGCGGGCACCGGCGGCGGCGGGGGCGGCGGAGGCGGAGGCGGGGGCGGCTCCGGTACCAGCACCTGGTATTCGTAGCCGGGGCCGCGCTCCGCCGGCCGGCGGCTAAGCACGGCGAGGTCGCGCAGAGGGTGGTTGGGCTCCTTTTCAGGGTTGGGCCGCCGGGTGTCGTCCCAGCGTACGTACGAGTCGAACTCGCGCAGCACCAGCGCCAGCTGGCTCACCGTGGTGGCCGACTCAAGCGCCGAGCCCCACACGTACGCTGGCGCGCGGTCCAGCACGCGGCCCTTCCAGATGCGGCGGTAGATGACGCCGTTGACGGGTCCGAGGCCGCCGCGGCGTGCCACGCTGCGGGCCACCGCGCCCGGCAGCGCAAAATGGCCACCCGCCGCGTTGAGAGCGCTGCGATGCACCAGCCAGCCCGACAGCGCCGGCGGCTTGCTGTCCCGCCAGGCGTACGCGCCCGCGCCACGCTTCCCACGGCGCGCGTAGTCGGGAAGGATCGCGTCGCTGAACGCGGCGTCCCTCTCCTCGTCGTCGTCGCTGCTCTCGTCAACGACGCCTGGCCGAGCCGCCTCCAAGTCTGCACCCTCGCCCTCCCCCTCGCCCTCACTGCCGGGGCGCACCACCGCGCTGGGCGTGCGCCCGCTGCGCCGCAGCGAGGAGGGGTCCGGCAGCGCGCGCTTCCGAGACGTGGCCGGCGTCGATTTGGGCCGCGGCGGCAGCGGCGTGCCGTCGGGCCCAAAGCGCTGCTTGGGGGGGCGCCCGCGGCGCTTCTTCTGCGGCATGGCGGGGTCGGGCGATGCGAAGGGGCCGCCCGTCAGCGGCGGTGACAGCATGCCGGGGTAGGAGGCCATGCCGGCCATCGCCGCGACTGGAGTCTGGGCCATCATCAACGCCAGGCCCTCGGGCATCGGGCTCTGGGCAGGCCCGGCCATCGGAGCACTTGCGGGTTGGGCCGGCTCCGCTGCGGGTTGTTGGGCGTCCGCCATGATGGCATCCGGCGCTGCTGCGGGCTGCCCCTCCGCTGGGTCCACAGCCTTATCGGAAGGTTCCGCCGAGGGCTGCTTGGCAGCCAGCGGCGCGGCGCCGTCTTCGCTCGGCCCGTTGGCAGTGGGGATGGCATCCGGCGCGCTGCCCCCAATGGGTGCTTGGGGGGGCGCCACAGCCTGCGGATGTGCTTGAGGCTGCCCGTTTGCCTTTGCCTTTTCGCTTGCATCTACGGCTACGGTACTGGGAGCCTCGGATACTGCCTGTGCAGAAGGGCATGCCGCGCCTGGTGCCAAGGTCGCGGCAAGTCGCGCAGGGCTTGCAGCGTCGTCAACAGGCTCGCTATTTGCGGCATTGGCATCGGCGTCGGCATCGGCGTCAACGTTGGCATTGGCATCGGCGTCGGCGTCGGCATTGGCGTCGGCATTGGCATTGGCATTGGCGTCGACATTGGCATCAGTATCGGCATCGGCATCAGTATCTTTGGGCTCTGGCGGCGGGTTGGCCTGCTCAGCGGAGGGGCCCGCGTCAGCGGCGCCTGGGTCCTCCTCCTTGACACCCTCCTTCTCATCTGCTGCCTCCATAGGCACGTCAGCAGCCAGGGCAGCCTGCTCGGCTGGCGGCATGCCGGCCGCAGCCAGGGGAGGCACAAGCGCAGACACGACCGCCATCGGCTGGGGCAGCTCCGCCCCCTCCGCCTCCGCCGGGCCGTCGCCCACCCTCCGCCTCTTGTAGACCCTGGGGGCCATGTCGGGCGCCTCCTGGATGACCTCCCCCATGTGCTCCACGTGGCCGTCCTGGTACTTGATGATGGGCTCGCGGCACCGCTGCTTGAAGTGCGGCCGCAGGCAGGTGTAGCACTTTCCGCAGCGCTTGTGGGACAGCACAATCTGCGCGGTCGCGTCGGAGCGCTCAGCGCCCTCGAACATCTCGCCAGTGCGGGGAAGGTCTCCCCCGCCCGCCCTACTGGTAGCTCCACATGATACGGTGTTGTTATTTTCTACTGCCACCCCTCATGGGCGTAGTAGATAGGAAATGCCCCTGATGTTCATGAATACATATCAAGCCACCTTTCCAATGCTGACTACGCCGGAATACAACGAAGAGTATAGCACCGAATAAGAACCTGCCCTGCCCGCCAAAGACAATACATAGACGGCACTACAATTAATGGTGATATATAGAATGTGGTCCCGGCATGAGGCGTACCAGGGATTTATACATTCAAGCAGATGCACCCGTCTATCATAACCACCATAGCCACAGAGGCCAAAATAATAACGATCCATCTGACCGTATAGTTAAATACGGTTCGCAGGGCCCAAAAAGAGTGAATTGTTCTGCAACTTTGTGTCAGAATATTCGTGTTGTATTCCTGCTGCATCCTGACTTATTTCTCCATTTTTTTCTCGGGGGGGGGGGGGGGGGGGCAAAAAGTTATAATTTCGCAGACCGTTTGTATTTGGACGGTAGCAGAGTTTTGATGCCTGATGTACCCTGGTACTTGCAATATCGTTCTGCAATGATTTAGGAGACGCTGCAGGCAAAAAGCAGCCGTAAACACCGCAGAGACATACATACATATATATATGTATATATGTATGTATGTATGATACATACACATGATATATATCAGGTTCGTACGGTCAGGATTGACTGAAGCTTGAATGCGGTTCAAGGCAAGTACACGGCAGAGTGCTATCTGTCAGTCAACGTATCAGCACATAAGTGTTCAGCTGGATTGGACAGCGGGGTGGGGGGGAAGGGAGGGGAAGGCCACCTGGCTGGGATCCTTTTCTTCCTCCTCAACAACCCGCGATGGGAGCGGGCGCGGACGAGGCGCGCCGCCCGCATCCGACGAGCGCGCAGCAGGCAGCGTCTGGGAGCTCTGCTTGTCCATCGGCTTTGGCTCCGGAGGCTTGTCGGTGATCTTGACCTTGGCAGCCGAGCGCCACTGCGGGTGCATCACGGACCAGCGCACGGAGGTGACCACCTCCAGGGCAGCGGTTCGGACCTGCAGCACGGGCGGAGGGAAATTGAACGAGGTTTTAGCAGAAGGGGTGGGAGGACGAGCAGGCCCGGATTCAGCATGCAGCAGCCCACGTGCCACAGCAGTAAAATCAAAGTCATACAACTCCCCCCCCCCCCCCCCCCACCCCTCCCCACGCGAACGCCCTCCACGTACCTGCTCGGGCGTCGTGGCCTCCCGCATGCGGCGCAGCCAGTCTTGCCGGAACTCCGCGCCCTCAGTGCCGGGCGCGGCCCACGGCCCCTCCAGCAGCCCCCACAGCTCACGCTCCAGGCGCATGAGGTAGCCTGCAGCGCAGCGGTGCAGCCGCACAGTCCGCCGATCGCCTCAGCCTGCCGGCCCCCCCCAACATGTCCAGGCACAAAACGGCAGCGAAGGCACTGCAAGGCCGCCCGCACCCGCGATTGTCCGGACGTGCGCGTGGTCCTCGCGGTTCAGCTCCAGGGATGGCGGCCCCTCGCCTGGCTGACGGCGCCCGGGGCGGCTCCACACAAATCTGGAGATCGGCAACGGCTGCGGCAGCGACTCGGGGGCAACCTTGGTCTGATGGCAGGTGGGGGACGGGGCGGGCCGCGTCGGCGAGCGGGCGGCAGAGGCTCCAGCACGGCAGCAGGAAGGCGCAGCATAGGGACAGCGCGGGCGCGCACCTGCTTGTCACCGCGCACCCAGCCCTCGTCCAGAATGGCCTTCTGCGCAGCGTGCAGCGTCACCCAGCCGCTGCGGTACCGGTTCACGTATGTGCTGGGGTTGCCCTCCGCGGGCGTCGCCTTGCGCAGCAGCTCCAGCGAGGAGGGGTGCGGCTCGTCGGGCACGGACCCGCTCCCATAGTCGCCGTCCTCCTCACCCTCCAGATCCTCGAGCGGGTCGTAGTCGCTGTCGCTCAGGCCGTCCGCCTCCGCCAGCGCGCCCTTGATCAGCTCCTCCTGGCTGGGGTCCAGCTCGATGGGGTTGCTCCCCGCCCCGCTGCTGCGCGGGGCAATGTACGCAGCAGCTGCGGCCGCGGCGTCGCCCTGCGCATAAAAACCCCTTCCGTCAGCCAGCTGTCAGGCCCTCCGGGATGAATGCCACGGAGCTTCACGCACTACCAACGTGCTTCCCATGTCGATTTCCACAAAACGCCGACTGGCTAACTAACCGACCCATGGATGCACCGCTACATGAGGATTCGCAGCAACGCATCCCATTCTGTGTACAAACACCCAACATTTACCGATCAGCCCCCCCCCCCCCCCCCCCGCAGATGCGCTGTAGATGTGTAAGCTATAGGATCCCATCTGAAACCGCAGACGGGGTGTGAGGGGAGCGGTGCCACTGCAGGCGGGCCCACCTCCAGCATGTACAGCTGCATCGCTTGGTCCGCTGCCCAGTCCGCCTCGCATGCCGCGCTCCTCAGCTTCAGGGGCGCCACCTTGATGCGCACGGTCTTGCCCTTTTTGTCCTTCTTCCCCTTTTTGTCCTTCTTGTCCTGCTTGCTCCTGTCGCCCCCCTCCAGCGGCGCCTCCGCCTCCGCCCCCACACGCACCCGCCGCCGGGCACCCCGCCCCAGCGGCTCACCTCCTGCCTCCGCCGCTATCCTCGCCTCCTCCGTCTCCTCCTCAACTTCAGCCTCCCCCTCTTCTTGTGCCGCCTCCGGCTGCGCCTCCGTCCCACCAGCCTCATCAGGTCCTGACCTGCCCTCAGCCTCCGCAGCCGCCTCGCCCCCGCCCAGCGCGTCCGTGATGCCCGGATGCGCACTCCACATGCGGCCGTGCGCCACAAACACGGGCTGGCTCCCCTCCGTCAGCCCGGCGGGCGGCACACGCAGCCCAGCTGCCTCGTGTCTGCCTCCCACGGCGCACTCCGGGCACAGCCACTCTCCCTGTTACACCACATCGGCGCCCGCGGCCGCAGAGGGGGGGTATCAGCTCGAGGCAGAAAGATGAGTTAAAGTAATGCTAGGGGGACACAGGCAGGGCGGAAGCATGGAGGTACATGGGAATGCGACACGGAAGGGGGGGGGGGGGGGGGGGGGGTTCACCTCTGGAATGGTTTTGGAGTTTTCGCCGATGCAGCGCAAGTGGTACGCGGCCGGGCAGCCGTCGCAGCACAGCAGGCCACCGCCGATGCCGCACAACGCGCAAAAGTCGTCATTGTACTGGCTGAGGTCGATGTCATCTACACGAGCAGGTAAAGGGGGCGAACGGTGGTGGGGGGGGGGGGGGGGGGGGTCAGTTGTTCCCCGGGATCCGATCCCCAAAAGATGGCCTGCTCATGACGTGCAGAGCCATTATCGCAATGACAGCAGTCGTCCACATGCAAACTGACACATATGTGTACATGTATATGGCACATACATACATACATACATACATACACATACCCATGGGTGCCGACGCCGTATTGAGATCATTGTGAATAGGGATCTGCCCTACCCGTCAGAGGACAGATGTAGACAAGACCATAGTGGAACTATAGCGAGTGTTCCTACAGCTTGCATCCAGCCCCAACGTGAGTATTGTAGGTGCCTCGGCACCCATTGTGTTTCTGTGTTTGTGTGCGTGTGTGTGCGCCTGAGAGAGAGGGAGACAAGGTGTTCTATCCACCCCTCCATAACGTTCTGTCGTTCGTTCCCAGAGGGGCGTAGCGCACCGTTGTCGTCCGCCTCGGCCTTGAGCGCCTTGATCTCGTCGGTGAACATCGCAAACGCGCCGCCCTCACCGCCCTCGCCCGCCACCCAGAGGCCCTTCCCCGCGCGGCGGTCCACCTCCGCCTTGACTGCCTTGGTGCCCAGCAGCTCGTTGCACAGTGCCATGAGCGCCGCCGCGCGGCTGGCCGCCGGCAAACTGTGGTACTCCACCTCGCCCGCCGCGGTGGGGCCCGCGCCGGGCTTGGCGAACAGGGCCGCCACGGGGTGCATGTCGGGCGCGGGCCCGGCGCCGGGGGCAGTGCTTGGGGCAACGGTGGGGAAGGGCAGCTTTGCCAGCCTTGAGCCGGTGGAGTGCAGGAACTGCCAGAGGAACTGTGGCCAGGTGAGCGAGTCCAGAAGCGCGGGGTCGGGGGAGCGCCGGGCGCGCTGCTCCGCGTTGTCGTCCAGGAAGAGCGCGCGCAGGAGGCAGATGTGGACCTCGTCCAGCAGCGGCGTGGCGTGCTTCATGCACAGCGCGGCGGCGAGGTCCTCGAAGGCGAAGGGGCTCAGGCGCAGCTGCCAGGAGAAGGCGCGCAGGATGGAGTAAGCGCCCGCGGCGTTGCCGACGACGTCCACGCCCGCGATGGCGCCCACAAACGCCGGCGCGATGGCCTGCGACTGCAGCATCTCGCGTAGCCACCAGGGCGCCGCCGCCGCGATGTGCTTTGCGGGCTGCGCCAGCAGGGCGGCGCCGTCAATAGGCTCCGCCTTGGCTATCAGCGCCCCCTTCTCGGCTGCCTGGGCCGCCTGGCCCACCTCCGCCTCCTTCACAGCAGCCATGCCCGGCTCCTCAACGACCTCCATCGGAGTGGTCATTGACAGTGAAGTGAGCGGCGCCTGCAGTGGATGGGGTGTTAATGAGAGAGAGGGGGGGGGGGGGGGGGGGGGCGCTCAGGTGGCACAGCAAACAGAGGCACGGCACCGCCCCTTGTATGCCTGCATGGGCCAGCCACACGCCAGGCGGGGCTGGCAACAGGGCAAGCCTAGCGTGGGTGCCAGGTGCTCTTTTAGAGTAAGGGTGAGTGGGAGACATGGGCGCGCGGATGGGGAGGGGGGGAATTGTTCCAACTTCAGGTGTGTTAGGGCAACAGACCGCAAGCAGGAAGCCCGCGTCCCCGTGTGTGGTGCTCGCCCCAGCCAATAAACTGGAACATGGGGGCGGCGAGCGCAGGGCCATGAGGCGCGCCTGCCGTGCTATGCATGCTACGCCGTATGGTGTCGCGGCGGAGGTCGAAGGGGGGGGGGGGGGGGGGGGGGGACAGGGCGAACACTTGGCAGGCGGCCGGCTCATCGCCTGGGCGCCTCGCGACAGCGGGGCAGGAGTGCAAGGGCTAACGTGGAGAGGAGGCGGTCGTCGGTTGCTTTTGGGACCGAGCGGGTGCATACCGCGAGCGTGTCGGACTGGACCGGCGTGCCGATCTGGCGGCACCGGATCGGCTCCGCTCCGCTCTCGTCAGCGAGACGCTTCCTCTCCTTGGCGTGCGTGAGGCAAGCTGCCGCCGGCCGGCTGCGACCGCACGAGGACGGCGCAGCACGGCGCAAGGCAGTGGTTCGCGTACAGTTACTGCACGCTCTGTTCTCGACCGCGGCGGTACTTAGGGTGCGAGTGCGCGCACCTGCCGATAGCTGCCGCTGGGTGCCGGGGCGATGGGCAGCGGTTGCGCGACAGCAGCAGTTTGAAATTGGCCAAGAAGCCGCTCGTCCGCGCAGCCGCAGCGGGGGCAGCCCCTGCTGACTTGCCGCAGTAGTAGGTTGCGGGCGGCGCCCCGCTGCTGCTGCTGCTGCGTGGCGCCTCGTTCCTCTCAACGTCCGAATCAGAGGCGCGTAACGCGCGCGCCAGCAGCATCCGAATTCAAAAAGTTACACTACCCGTACATATTATTATTTGGGTCGCTAAACCCTGGTGAATTCAACTTACTCCTTCGACCCTTCGACCCTATCCTTCAACGAGTATCCCTATACTTTTCCTGCGCCCGACTCTACCCCGTGCAACCAAACCCATCTCAGTAAACGAGTCCAATGAGTACCTGGTAGCGCTAGTTATTGTAGATCTTCAGCATTTTTTGGGGGGCTGGGATACACCCAATTGACATGTAAGCACAGTACATTACAGTGTTTGCTCGAAGTGGCCCCTGCCGCACAGTAGTTTCAGCCAGTCTGGGGTGCCGGCTCTAGCTTTGTAGATATTCAGTGTAATAGAAGAGCAGCCAATACTTAAGAAATGATTCCTACTACTCCTCTGGCTTAATTCGCGTAGGGCGAGGTGGGCAGCAGGAGCGATTTAGAAGCTAGAACTGAGCCGGATCTTGCAGACGACCTCCTATAACTATTTGTAGTGGGATAGGCCAGGCTCCTGCGACCCCGCGGCCCACTACACCCTGAGTGACCTAGTGTCGCTCGATCTCCTCTTCCGTCGTCATTCATGCGGTTGAATGCCCATCGGGGGGCAACGCTTCTTCAACTAGTTCAGTTGTCGCAGCAGCGGTCGTGAGGCGTTACCGCCATTAGTTTAATCATTCGTAACGCCGCTTGTAAAGCGGAGAGCGTGCGACTACGCGCGCGGCCGTGCCGCCCCTTCCAAAACCATCATTCCGCCGCCACTGTCACCACCACTGACAGCTCCGATGTCGCCAAAATATCCTTTTTTGAAGGAACTTGGCCACACTCAATTGAGATGTAAACACAGTATACGGTGTATACATTACAATGTTTGCTCAATGTGGCCCCTGCCGCACAGTAGTTTTAGCCAGTCTGAAGTGCTGGCTCTAGAGCTTTATCGATATTTCCAGCAGACTCCACTCAATAGGGGGTGCCTGGAATTTGCTTGGTGCGCGTAATCATGATGGAGGGTGCTTGGGGACGAACGGCTACGGTACTTTTTCGGCGGGTGTGAGAGTGTGCGTCAGGTAGGCGCTATTGGTGTTTTGAAAAACCTATAAGTCCGGCGCCGTGCCTGGACGACTACTCGCGCTCCGCTATTGTATAGCGCAGATCGTAGCATTAGTGCGAGTACCCGGCTTGCTTCGTATCCATCCCGTAATATCCGCGAAATGTGTCAAGCCCTGATCCATATCCCGTATGGCGACCGTATTAATTTTATAGCGTTGACATGAGGACACATGTGTCGCCGGATGCTGACACATACGTGCTCCGGGGTCGTAATTCGTCCGTAACTATCCCTTTGACGGGTAAGCGTCCCGTGATGAGCTTTCAATTCGACGATATGCGTATGTACAAGTTAGCCCAAACAATGAGACAAGCGACTGACTACGTCGGGGTTGCCAACTTCTTGTAGTGCCGCAAGGGACACGGTGCAGCAAAGTTATCGGCTTCTCCTAGCTACCGAACCCAAACCCATGCATTCAATCAGCACCCACCCACCGCCGGCACCCAGCATTCCCCACCACACCCACGGTTCCTCGTGGCCAAGCGCCACCCGCCGCGGACAGTCCGTAGCTAAGTATGTGGCCAACCGCCACCCGCCGCACGCAACGTATTGTCGCGTCCCTACGGAGTTAAGCAGTTACCTCATTTAGCATTTGATCGTGAGGGGGTGCATCCATCTCGAGCCGGGTTGGGTTCCAACCCGCAGGAGCGACACCAACATGTATACCTCTATGGACAAGGAACAGACATGGCCGGGCATCCTCACCGTTGAAGCAGAGGGTCGTCGGGGCAGGAAGTTCTTCCTTTGAGACCCGCCGGAGGATACCCGGGTTTCTGATAGGTTTAGCGAAGTCGACCGGATATGGCTCGCTGCGGCGCGGGCTCAGCTATGTGGTGTGCATCGAGAAGGACCCACTATAGGGAACCCAAAGCTGCGGCAAGCCTTCGTCGACCAATTCAAGTTGCTCGGGGCAATGGCGCTCGCGGCTACCGCCTTGCTGTCCCGCTATTTACACTTGAGTAATTCCCATGACACACCGACTAATGTGCGCAAACTGATGGAGGCTGCCAGGCGGGTGGCATCGTCCCCGATTACCCGCACCCAGAAAATGCAGGTGCAGCACGGAGGGTAGCCTTCCTGCCGTACCCAACATCCCGTGGTACGTGGAGGAGGCCACCGGGCCAACGGCCTCCGTAATGACTCCCATCATGCAACGGCCAGACATATACAAGCAGCCATGATCTTGCAATCGTACAATTGTTCGATACTGGTCGACTCACGAAATTTTGCAGTGAGACCAGCTCAGCATGAGATGCTCCACCCCCCCCCCCCCCCACTTTGGGAGTAGAGTAGACTGCGGGCAAATGAGGCATTTGTTGGGCCACCAGCCAAAATGCTTTAAGATGCAGATGAGGCATAGTCGCCCATAGCAAGTAAAGTAGCGGATAGCATCACGGGGAAGTGCTGTATTTTTTGCATTATGTATTAGTGTGACACGCCTTACCCCTATAATTGTCCTAACTGTGTCACCTCCCTTGGCGTACCCAACAGACTGCTAACATGGGCGGTTTAAACCGCCTTCGATTCTGATGGTGTAAACCTCACGGCCGCCGCTGATCAAACCCGCAAGGGGGCTAGATTATGGACGGTGGGTGTTGGGTTTGCAGGGCAGCAGCGCCGGGGCCCTGCGCGGAATTGCTGAGCAGCAGAACTTTGATCGATTACATTACCAGCTATACGGAATTCGGCTAGTATTAGTGCAGGGTCATTTTGTTATATGTGCACCACAAATACTACCGCACAGCATGTGAGGACGTGCCAAACCGGGATAAGTGCCAGTCTGTCACTATGTCCGGATCAGCATGGAAGCAGCACAATTTCGCCTCGATGTGCTTCAGCGCGACAAGGAAGGCGCGATGCCCCTTGCGAATGTATGGCCGAAGGGGCGCCTAACTTGCTCAGCCACACACCAGTGCCGAGGGGGGACCCAATCGCCATGCGCTGAACTGCGTGCATTCGGCACCCGACGAGGGCGAGGTCCGACACTGAAGGGCTGGTGTGGGTCACATCCAGGAAGTACTGCTCTTCCCCAACATACACGTGGTTATTGTCATGTTGCTCTACCTCGGCACGCTTGTCTAGCAGTATGGCATGCTTGCCGTACTCATCAGTGGGCACCCACTGACTGCTCGTCCCATGTCTTGCGTATGAACACCACAGGCCTCCGTGTCTCGGGCTTCTCATACACAACATGCATGTGTGTGTATACCAGAACTCAGCAGCAGGGCAACACTATGTAGGCAGTTTGGAGTCAGGCGTGCGGGGGGGGGGGGGGGGGTGTGGGGGGGGGGGGGGGGGGGGGGGGGGGGGGGGGGGGGGGGGGTTGCCTTTATCTAGAAGTTGCGCTTCCGTCCTTGTGTCCTTGTGTACGATACAAAGGTAACCAGGAATGATGTCCCCTGCCTTATCTTGCACTAGTGATATGTAGGTTGTACGTGCAGCTAAGTGCAGCCAATAACCTCATTAATCATAATCAAGAATAATAATAATCATTTTCGATCGCAGATAAGAGTGGAATCGACTCATGTCCGTCGATTTCACAAACCGCATTTCCTTTGCTAGCGCGGCCGGGGCAGCGGGGCGCCAATGTGCCGCGGCCGGGACAGCGGGGCGCCAACGTGCAGCAGGGTACGCAATATGTACGCGGTTCTCATGGTAGTAGGAAGTTGCGTACACACCCGGAACATGCTGCGTTAAGATTTTCGCCTATGACCGTTACGATTGCAACTAAATGGGGGGGTAGAAGTCGGCATGGGCCGGGGGGGGGGGGGGGGCGGGGGGGCGGGGGGGCGGGGGGGGGAGGGGGTCACTTGATGTCAGACAGGCTGAGCTTCATTTCATATTAGTGATTCCATGCTAGCGCAGGCTCCAGTGTGCCAGTGTGACATACTTATCCAGCGCCTCTGCGCAAGCCGCCTAGGTGGCGGGGGCGGCTGAGGTGCCTGGCTGCACAGCGGCGCCCATGCAGCCCGGTGATGTGCCCTCAAACATATCCACCGTATCGTTTGCGCTAGCGGCCTCCAACTGTCCCACAAAGCATGGCCGCCACAGAGGCAGGCTAGGGAAGTCTGAGTCCAGGCCTGCACGCAAGAATTTTTTTGCGTGCCTCCAGAAAGAACTGCCGCCCGTATGCCCGCTCCGATTCAGTGGTGCCACTGCCTTTGGCACTTACCGAGATGGCGGTGGCGGAGCGCGTGGTACGGCCTCGCCGCGATCTTTTCCGGCCGAGGCGGAGGGCATGGCGCGAAATGCCCGGAGCGCCGCGTTGGACAGTGAGTATCTTCCGAGTGCCATTCCGACCTGGCTGAACCTGCGCCGCGGCTCAGTGAGCGCAACCTTGGCGTTGTTCCCCGTACGAGGTGCTACGCCTGTCGTCAGGCCCGCACGCGCGCCACGCGTGCCGCCGGCAATAATATCTGTTTGACATCCGGACGAGCTGCACGAACCCGACCGTGGGAAGCTACTATGCGTCCGTACATGCGTTCAATACTAGGCAGCGACAACTCGGCGAAAAGGCGCTTCATTTGTACGCGTCGACGTGGGCAGCGACTATACCGCCCGTACGTACGGCAGTGCCATCCGCCCGTTCCTACAGTTCTGCGCTGGGTGCACCCACCTCTGGGTGCCACGGCGGCAACCGTCGCGCGCTACATCGCGTGGCATGGGTTGCGGGGGACTGTCAAGGCAACCAATATGTAGCCTTACCTTTCCGCGGTCAACGCTTTCTACCGCTACCACGTCGCGGCGCCGGTGGCGCAAGGCGACCTCATCCGCAAAGTGAGAAAGGGCCCCGCGGTATCGCAGGTTGAGCCAGACCCGCATGGGGTCCGCACCGACGTGCCCGCCCGGTTGATCAAACGGACATTGCGGCTGGCGGAGACCCTGAGTGAGGACTTGGGACCCACGTGGACCCGCGACCAACATCCTCGTATTCTTTTGTTCCGCACCGCAATGGCAATCGTTGCCATATACGTGTTCTACGCGCGTGGCAAGGCCGGCGTAAGTTGCCAAACGGGCGATTTGACGGTAACTGCAGATGGTACAATATAATTGTACCATCGGGACCGAAAAGGAAAAATAACGCAATAATACCGAGACCGCAAGATTCCGGCGCGCGCGCAGCCCCGGATTGCGAACCTGCTGCTCTATTTTGATGCCGCACACGCAGTCTACCGCGGGCAGCGCGGACTGCAACAAGCCCGGTGGGCAGTGACCCACGACGAGCCGGCGGCATATGGTGGACATCGGCCACCGTTACGAACTGGTTGCAGCTAGTGGCACATATGTTGGATGAGGAGCACCCGCCTCCCGGGTTTGTGTGGATGTCACACTCTCTGCTCCGCAAAGGCGCGGCCACTGCGGCGTACGCCATTGGCGTGGTGCTGCAAAAGATCAAGCACTTTGGCGGTTGTTGGGCGGAGTTGTCCAGCAGCGTCGTGCTCGACTACATCAATCCCACGGCGCTGCCGTGTGCGGCATCGTGGCAGCTCTTCGGATTTGGTAGGATTACAGGGCTAGCGTCCAGAGAACACACGGAAGTAGTGGGGAGGCAAAACTTACCTACTCTTTCTCTGTTTCTTATCCTTAGCGTTAATTACATTGCGCTACTTTCGTGTAAACATGCCTTCGCACTTTTTTAGCAAAGCCAGACTCGATTGCATGTTCGAAATGTATCTATGCATGTATGTATGACATCGTATGGTCGTTAAATTCTTGGATCTTTGGATTTGGTTGGCTACATGGGTAGCTTCCAGAGAACACACGGAAAGTAGGGGGGAGGGAAAACTTTCCGCCTACTCTTTCTCTGTTCCTTATTATTCTTAGCGTTAATTAGAATTGCGCTTCTCTCGTGTAAATAAGCCTTCGCACTTTTTTAGCAAAACCAGACTCGATTGCATGTTCGAAATGTATCTATGCATGCACGCATGATGTCGTATGGTCGTTTAATCCGTGTATAGAGCGACCTAGCGACCATCACGTATATCATGTCATCGGCATCTGATTGTGCACCGCCCGTAGTAAAATATGAAGCGCCGCGAACTTGCGGACGAATACTGCATCATCGGCAATTTGCTTGACGTTGATTGATCATATCCGTGAAAGGGGGCGTCGCCTACATCATGGACTTCCATAGCTGGGTTTCTGCCTGAGTGATTGGAAGACTGTCGCAGAGACGCTGCAATGGTTGCCAGTCCTGTCGTAAAAACATGAAAAACATATCCTGTGAAAAACTAACATGAAGCGCCGAGATTATGTCACGATCCAGCACCATCGCGCAAGTAAATCCTTGCAAAGACTGTACTACACATTCGCTAATTCGTTACATGGTGTATAGCTGAGCTTGACATTCTGCGTCAGGGTATACTGGCACGATAAGCACAGTAATAATGGCAGTACGAGTAGCCCCTGTGCCATAGGAGTGGCCAATGACAGTAGGGACAGCGGCAACGGCAGCGGCAGCGGCAGAGCAGCGAGAGTATGGACCGATCAAGTGACGAGGGAGTTGAGGAGTACATGTATCTCAAACAAAAGATGCCTGGGAATCGGTGTCAGATTGCGAGAGCCCTGTCGGTTACAAGCTTACATGCCGAGCAACGAACACCCTCTCTGCTCTGTTCTTTCATCTTGTGTATGCTATTGCTCAGGGGATTCAGGCGAGCGTTGGCAGGGCTTGGTAAACCTATATTTACGAAAGAGTATAGGAGAATGTAGGGTTGCATTTCGCCAGTGTCCGCACCAGCTGCCCGCAAATATGGGCATGTGTCGATGTGTTTGAAGCACGTCAATCGCCGGACATGCACAGCCGGTGCAACAGCGCCAGTCTTCATCAAATCGCTGAACGCAGCGATTATATTACAAATCAGCGAGCTGCGCACTCTCCGAAACTCTTTCCCGCCTGGAAAATCAGCCAGGCGTGGCTGAGCAACAGGGGCACGCGCATCCCACGTAGCAGCCGGGTAGCAGCCGGCCGTGGTTGCGTTACATAGCCCCCCCCCCCCCCCCCTTCTCCCACGCTCTATCCTCATTCAGCCCCGTCGCTCCGAGTACGCGCCATCAAGGCATGCTGGTGTTTGCGGTCGCCTTCTCGTACATTAGGATGTAGCCGTGGTCCGTGTTGTTCCCAAACTCCGTCGTCGACCCAAACGTCGTCTGCACCATGGACTCCGTCACCGGCTCAACGTTCTCGTCGTCAAAGAACAGCCAGTTGCTGAAACTCTTCACAAGGCTCACATAGTGCCCTGGGCCAGCACGATGACAGTGACATCAACACGACTGATGTAACCCGCTGGATTATAAAAAACCAGGGGGGGGGGGAGGGGGGGGGGGGGGGGGGGGGCAGGGCAGGGAGGCTACCGTGGTTGGGCCCGCTTCCCACATGCACCACGACCGCGCTGAGATTGTACACTGTATCGGCCTCGTCGCAGTTGTCGGTGGTGTTGAACAACTTCAGCTCCATGGGGAACACCACGCGGTACGACAGCTTCTTGTACCTGCGGCAGGGGGAAGCAGACACGAGCGCCCGTCGGATGCACCCATGCCTGGGCGGGAAGCGCCAGAGGAGGCAGCAGCACGCGGCACCCTCGCGCACCTCCCCAGCTGCTCGATGTACTTGAAGCGCTTCAGGTGCAGCAGCAGCACGTTTGGCAGCTGCTTGATCTTCATACACTTTTGCGCTTCCTGCCGCAGTGCGGCGGGGCGAGTGATCAGCGTGCCTCCTCCCCCACCCACCCCCGCCCGATGAGAACAAACCCTCCCCACCCATGGCCGCGGGCGGCGGTGGCCAGCCGAGCAGAACTACCTGAAGACAGCAGCATTTGTCGCAGAAGAACTTGTCGTCCTGGCCGAGGGTCTCCGTGGAGCTGCAGGGTTTCAGGCAGAGGGCTGGTGAGAAGAGGGGGCAGTGGCGAGAGGGGCCCTGGGAGAGACACCGCCACTCGGCGGGGTCCGCCAGCGCAGAAGGCAGCAGACCGGCGCCGGGCGCACCTAAAGTTCCTGAAGCAGCTCGTCAGTGAGGAGTTCTGCTCGATGTCCAGGCTCAAGTCCAGGAAGTCCTCCTCCCGCGATGTGACCGTTTCGCACCTGCCGTGCACATGGGGCGCATTACACTACATGCGACAGCGGCAGACCGCATGATGGTGAAGCTGCTCTCCTGCCATCTACTGCCAGGGGTCCCCCTCCTGCCGCAATGCCTGCCCCTGTTATCTCTCCTTGACGTTGCGGGCATGGCTCACATCATGCAGCGCGTCTCGTTGACGAGCTTGCCGTGGAATATGTCGTGCACCCAGGTGCGGATGGGCAGCTGCGCGGGGGTGCCCAGCCGCTGCGTCCGGTCCTTCTCGTCGCGCTCCAGCGTCTCTACCATCTCATTGAGCAGAAAGTTGAGGAACTCGTGCGCGTCCTGTCGCGCGAGCGCCACAGCGACAACCCACAGCAGGATCAGGAGGGCCAGCCTGGCGTGGGCGGGGCTGCCAGGCACGTGATGGAGATACGGGTCGTCCATGCGGAGAGACAGGGCTGCTACTGTGACCAGGCGCGCTGCCAATTGCTGCCGGCGTGCACCTCCCAGCAGCTGGCGACGTTCTGCGGGCATATGGCGTTGGGAAAGAGGGAGAGGTTGGCGCCTCACCTGGTGCATGTAGCCTCGGAACAGCTCATTGTCTTTCTTCAAGCGCTGGATGAAGCGTTTGGGTGCTATGACGCCAGTTTTCTTCTTTTGCAACCCGATCTGCAGTCCATTTACACGAGCAGGCACGCAGGCAGGCACCTCAACGACTGGCGGATTGCACATGGAGGCGCGCATATTCGAGGCGGTGACCGCCACGGAGCGGCACGTGCCGGTGGGAGGGGTGCGATGGCTTGCTCACCTGCGTGAACAGGTCATTGAGGCAGACGAGTAAGTTGTCCTCATTTTCTCGCGCTTCCGCCGGCGTGTAGCGCACCACCTTGTCCCGGAAAGTGCGGCAGAAGTACAGCGCCTGCAGGACGCTGTTGCAGTAGCACGTGTTCCCGAAGTTCTCCAGCCCAAAGTAGCGCTCCCCCTCTGGAAACTCGTTGAGGACACGCTCCAGCTTGCTGGAGCTGCTGCCCATCTTGGTGATTGTCGCGCCTATGTTGCTACGTGTGCGGTGCAGGGGTCGGTCGGGGCGGGCCCTCAGGAGCGCGACCGCTGCCTGCAGGCGCAAGCGGTGGGCGCGGTGCTCCCTCCCTCACCAGCCTCGAGCTTCCTTATCTGGCGCGCACCCAGGACGCCCTGCCCTTCCTCCCGTCGACTGTAAAAGCACTGCTGAACACACCCGGCGAGTCCTGTTCCTTTCTCCCGACCCGTCCCACCCCTCACGCCCTCCAAGCTGCGCTCAGTCGGGGTAGTTGTGGGATGGCGGCTGGAACTGCCTACTGGTAGGCCAGCAGGGGCGGTTGAAGGCAGAAACTGCTGGACGATGCACCTGCTGCCTGCTGAGGTGTGGCATTAAAGAGCTCCTCCGGGTGCTGGCGGATGACGAAACACAGCAACTCGTCAAGGAAGCGACTGGTGCGTCGGAACTATTCCGCGGGGGCGCGCCCCCGCCCGCCCGCCGGGCGGGCCGGGACAGGACTGGCAGAAGTGAAGCCCTTGCAGTGTCAGGTGTATTGCGGATGCTGGGAATAGCAGCAGGTATTTTGAATAACTGTTAAGCGGTGTTATTCTTGCTGGGGTTTCCTTGCCTTGCTCCAGCCCTAGTGCCTCTCCAGAATGAGGGTATACATACCCCACATGGGGTATGTATACCCCAACTAGGCCCATATAACAGCAAGCCTGCAAGACGCATGCCCGTGAACCTGCGCGTTTGACACCAAAACGAACCGGCCATTGACGTCCCCGAGGTCCTGATAAGCCTATACTTTTTTGGCGGGACCCAGCCATAACGCCAATTCCCCGCACCCTCTTAAACCATTAGTGCCATCAACCATTCTCTCCACCATGGAACCACGAGTCACGTTGGGCACTCGCGTCAGCGCCCCTCGAGGCCACCACCTACCTCATGGCAACGGCCAACGCTACGGGAGGAGGCTGCGACTCTGGCACTGTCGACAAGTCGATGGACAACGACATATGGCTCGTCAAGTGGGAGAACGGGACCGAGAGCCGGGAGCGGTCCACATGCCTACGAGTGGAGGCTCCACTGACCACCCACCTCATCAAGCCCAACCCACATGTGCGACCGCTGCGAACCCCCGGGACTGCCGGCAGTTCGGCTGAATAACAACATCCTATGTTGCCCTTGAGCCAAGTGTACCGGCCGCCGGCGCTGCGCCTGGCCCTCACTGCCGCGTCCGAAGCCGGCGGTTCCACCAGCCATACAACGCCGAATTATTCATTTTTTCAAACAACTGCGTCGCACCCACCTAGTCAGTCTCCCCGCCACGACCGCTCCTACCGCCCGACGTCAACCCCGACGGCGCTGCGCCTTGTGCTGCAAGAGCAACGTCGAGAGCTGGTGCATGACCAAGAGCAACCTATGACCTATATGCGACGTGTCTTTCTATATTGCATGTCGAGCAACCGCCACTCGCGCAACTCTTGGGCTACGCATTTCACATGTGTTTAAGCCGAGAGGCCGCCGATCCGTAGGGGAAGCGCCTCATGCGCCACCACGCCGCAACCCCCGGCACAACCTCCGCCCGTCAAGACCAACCTTTACTATAAAGCTACCTCTTGTGCCTGCGCGGGCGCCCGGGATGGTCGGGTTTGATCCGGATGTGGGCGCTGCCAAGCTGCGTGAGTGGGTGGAATGGCAACTGCGCCACTTAGGCACGCGGTTGTGTCCTTATCCGCGCGCGCTAACTGTACTACACATGCCAACAAAGTTCTTGCCCCCTTGTCAAGCATCATTTGTAGATTGGCCCATTATGAGCCCCCACCTTCGTTTCCGGCCGCGCCCTTCCATGTGCCATACGTGAACATGCATGACATCATGCGTGGGGGCAGCCCTAAAATAAGTAGAGTTTGTTGTGCTCTTGGTGTAAAAGCCACACATTTGCATGTCATTGTTCAGCCCCTCCGGCATGCTTTTCGCGATTTTTTTTTGGTTGGAGCAGCCGTCGACCACCCGCCTCCCAGCTACGATCCATTGCGCGTTGTCAACGCCGCGCCGCCGAAGCGGATGCCCCATCGAAGCTAGTCCCGGGTCCGCTAAAGATATTGACTCGCAGCGTCATCAGGGCGCAAGCTCGCCCCCCGCGGCCAACCTCTCTACCTCGCTTTTTCGCGATCCGGCGCCGTCACCGATGACGTCACCGGCGCCGCCTCCAGCGCGCGCCGCCGGCCTGGCGCGCGAGTTGCCGTCTCCTACAGGCGCGGCCAGGCCCCCGCGCGATGGCACGCCATCCATGCCCGCGCCCAGAGAACGAGACAACGACCGCCACCGGGCAGCCGTTCGTCCCCGATGTCAGTTCCACCGGGTTGAATTCCACCCGGGCCGGAACTCCGGAACTCGCCGGAACGGAACTAAGTTCCGTCCAATCCTGGCGTCGACCCCCCCCCCCCCCCCCCCCCCCGCCCCGGAACTACATCGAAATTTATCCTAATCGATTCAAGCGTGTTATTATCGCGTGGGCTCGTCGAGATATGGCGATATACGGTAAGAAAAACACCCAAGGTGCTAGGGAGGCAGATATATCATCGGCATCACAGCTGGCATGCCACACCAGAGTTGCTGACACCTAACTCACCCCTCGCCCCTCACTCTGGATGAGCTATGGCTTCCGACAATATTATCTTCCCTCTCGACCCGGAGGCGGAAGAGGGCGTGCCCATGGATTAGGAGGAAGCGGAAGGCGACGTAGAGGAGGATCCCGCCTTGGAGCGTGTTGATGAGGAGGGGTCTACCAACAGCCGCTTCGTCATTCTTAGCATGGTTGGTCGTGAGGCCGGGTGGGCAAGGGGCGTAGACATCACAACATGTAATATTGGTTTTTTACAATTCGTAGCCTACACTACTGGTGTCACCTGCATGCACAACTGCACAACTAATAGCCCAGCAGCCCAGTACAAACAACCCAGTTCCGGACTTGGATCCGGCGGAATTCCGTTTAGTTCCGGCGGATTTTCGTGGTTCCGTTCCGGCGGAATTGATCATTTCCGGCGGAACTGAACGGAATTCCGTGGTTCCGTTCCTGCGGAAGTGAATTCCGCGGAGAACGGAACTCCTCCATTTGGAGTTCCGCCCAACCCTGGTCGACACCCCCCAAAGATCCAGCTAGACGGCCGCCCGCAGACCGCGGCCGCGGCCGCATTATTGGCACCGGCCCTCGACCCGCCCACGACCATGCTTCGCTCTTCACCCGCGACGCACATTAGGCCGGCCCCAGCACTACCACGCCGGACTCCCCCCCACCCCCCCCCCCCCCCCCCCCCCGCCCCCCCTTAATGCATAGCCGATCTTCGGGACATACCGAAGCCCTTGCCCCCCCATGGCCGAGGCACATCGCGCGCTGAGTTAGTCAAGCACCGCGGCGCCCCCAACTTCCCCCGAGCCACTCATCTTCAGCACTACCAGCGGGACGCCTCGGCTGCCTCAGCCGGAGTGCTACATCTCTGGTGGGGAAGGGGAGAGAGGGGGAGTAGGAGCGTCCATGGGGGCGTCCTAGCTTCACCCGCCGGGATAGTGGGCGGCGGCTATCGATAGGTGGGATATTGGTTGGCTTTGAATGGGGCCTTTAAAAGCACGAGGAATGCTTGACCACAGTGGACTTACTAGGGTATGGGTAGGAACGGGAAGGGATTTACAAAAACCCAAAAAGGAAAATACAAAGGAGGCGGGGTATGTGCCCGCTAGCTGTGGGACGTGGTCTAGAGAGATGCACGCTACGCACTCTTACATCAGTGGACCTTATGCGTGTTTGTGCCGCGGTTTCATAAGACAGATGGCCCGTTTAGCATTAAAATGAAGCGGGAGCAAAGCTAAAAGAAATTTCAAATTTCGACTTTCGTCCGCTAGATAGGACTACTCTATGAGTTTTGTGCCGGCTTCCTGCGCCTACACAACGTCAACTCGGGGACTCGGACCGTGCAAAGTGCTCGGGCCCTCGGAAACGGTACATACAAAACCTTCCACCCTCCGCGCTCGCCGGCTGAGGACACCACCACATCTACCATGAACACCGACAGATCTGAGGAGCAATAGGACGCCGGGGCCGGCACTTTTCTGGCCGCGCTGAGGGGCGGCAGAGTACAAAAGCCAGCGATCCGCACGGTCGCAATTGCAAAAAAACCCCGGGCACCCAACTCCCCCCAGCAACCCGCCGCCACATACACGTACTGCAACGCCCATCCCACCTGCGTGCTCCCAACCGGCCTCCCCGCCGACACGGACGATGCCGCCCACGTGGCCCTACTGTTCGGTGCCTTGGTGGCCCAACATCAAGCGATGGACGAAGAGTCGCGAGGTCGCATTGTGACGAATCTGATCCGCACCCTCAGCCCCAAAATCGGAGTCTAAATCCTACCAGCACACGTCCGGGTGGTGACTCGCCGCCCCCCGCCAAACCCATCGCCGCGGACCCAACCGGATCGAGTGGCACCAAGCTCCCCACTACCACTGGGTCCGTCATCCTGCGACTGGCCCGCCGAGAAACGGCCGCTAGCGTTTTGCATACTCAATGGACAGGAGAGGGCACAGCGATGCTCGACCGCCAGGGCCGTCGTTGCTCCACCCGCATGCTCGGAACGAGCGCCGCACCTCGACGGCATCGAGCGACCGGTACACCAGGTGTTGCTCCGCTCCCCCTCATTTAGGGGCCTTACAGAGGCCGGCATGTGGCAGCACCTGGCGGAGGGCCTCCTCCCGGCGTACGACCAACCCCAACCTGGCGAAGCGGCGGTAGACCAATCGGTGGCAACGCCAGCAGGCAACTTGGCACGCGCCGGCGTGAGAGCCTGGACCGAGTACGAGGCCGACCCGGACGCATACGACACCGTTATCTGGCCCCCGACCCGCACCCTATTGGCCCTCCTGGAGGTCCGCGAGGTGTGGAAGGCCCTCCGCTCGGCCGACTCGGTGCGACTCGAACTCCTTGATCCCGAACCGGCGCGCCTACTACATGATGTGTGCCGCAACGCCGTATTGGCGACCAGACGCAAGGCCAAGCGGTGATCCAGGTCACCGTCGAACACAGTGACGAACGCGAAGACTCGCCCCCGCCCCCGCACACCAGGACGTGCTGCCCCCATCGCTGCCCAACCAGTTCTTCCGATGCGCCAGAGTGATTTGACGGCCAGAGTGATTTGCACCGCCCCCCTAGCCAACCTGAAGATGCCGACGGTCGAGCATCTAGCAAAGGCCATCGCAACCACCATCAGCCAGCGTATCAACACGCCCCCGGAGTTGCATCACGCCCAGTGGCAGACGGACACCATGATGGCTGCTAGCATCAAGATGCGACAATACCACACCGAGCCGAAAATGCGGCGCGTGGGAGACGACAATCTCTGCGCCATCTCCCTCGGCAAAGAGGACAAGGAGTTCGCGGACACCCTACTACGCCATGCAATGGCCCTCACCTCTCCCGTCGCACTACGGCGGGCGGTATGCCTCCGCACCATCGTCATCTACCTCACGGAGTGCGAGTTCGATCCCTCGGAACTACTCATACACCCCTTCAGCAAGACGGTCCGGGAGGCGGGAGAACTCGGCGGCAACACTGGCCACAACCAACTCCGACGAACTGCGATGGGCATGCGTAAGAAGGCTCGACAGACCCCTCCAGCATCCCTCGCCCTCCGGGCCGAACGACGCCCAGTCTACACTCTCACGCTGCAGCTGACCGCCCGACCACCACAGCGTCATCGGCGGCACCCGCGCAATTGACAGAATAGAGCAGTGGCGTAAGACAGTCTCGACAGCGAGCGGGAAGATCAAGGCCGCGCCAGCTCAGGTACTGGCGAACGAAGGGGCGACCTGCGGGCACAACACCAGCACCACCAACAGCCGGCCCAGCCCAAGTGACACTAACATCGACCCCAACAACCCAGTCCGAGCCTCAGGTCAACGACACTCCCCCCCTTGGGTTCGAGCACATGATACAAAGGCGAGGGGCGGTCGCTCATGCCGTCGCAACCATCGACCAGGGCCGAACAACAACGAAGTACGCCCCCGGAGCAGCCCACCCAGCCCCTGCACCTACAACCACAACCCCAGCGGCAACCGCCATGGCCGGAGTGCATGCGGAAGACGGGGACGAGCTTGATCTGAACTACGAGGAGAACGACAGCACCATGGATGTGGACACTTCCCAGCGGGGAGCAACGGAGGCACATGGTCGGGCTGACGCTACCCTCGACTCCCCCCAACGCTCAATAGCGCCACGCACATTCCGCGAAGGCACACCTGAAGGCACCACAGAACAGCTGGTCGAGCTTCAGCACCTCACCACCGAGACCACAAAGCTGCTCGCCCTGTCCTCCCTTGCCAGTCAGTCTGCACTCGCGGCCGAACTCGCCAGACTCACATCGGAGTCACGTCGACTGCCACATCGCCACTTGATCCGGCTCGAACACCACCCCCGCCAGCCCCTCCCACCAGGCAAGGGCAAGGCAGCCCCATCTGCCAAGCACAAGAAGAAGCAGCCCAGGAATCGCAGCCTCTCAGGCGGCGCCACCCGCAACCGAAGCAAGAGCAAGCCGCGCCTCTCTAGCACTCGCGACTCCGAAAGCGAATGGGTAACGGACGACGAAGCAGCCCAACCATCTGGCAGCTCGCATCAGCAACGGCCGCGCGATCCACTGCCGCGATATGCAAGCCAGCCGACTCAAGAACACCGGCCACTACCAACCCCTGTGGCTACCGGTGCATCTACTATGCTATCACACAATCATGACAGCACCGCCCGAAACACGAGACATCCCCATCGCTGATTACCAGCGCAGGTTCTTCCCCGCCACATATAACAAATACGTACTCCAGCGCAAGAGGGCATCGCAGCCCCCACTAATCCTACTAGCCGGCTCAGCGGTGGATAAATACTGAGCAACACTTAGCTATTCCGGTCAGCAGGCTCCCTTCCCCCATCTCACCTTAGTAGCTGTAGGCGGAACGCCTTTGGCTGCCTAAGCATGCCTGCTGAGCTCCGAATGGGACAGGCCTGACTTAGGTAATAAGGGCAGCAAGGGGGCGTTGCTGTCCTAGCTACAGCCCGCTGGAGGGAGGAGGGACTTGGACACACAAGAGGACGGCCGGTAGCTTGCTTGAGCTGTAATTACACCTAGTGCTCCCTACCATGGTGAGAGATAGCATGCCCTAAGAACAACTCAGTCTAAGCCAGTGGACGCAGCTTACTAGTTGTTCAATCAAGATCAAGATCAAGATCAATATGAATATGAATATGAATATGAATATCACTATCAATATCAATATCAATATCAATATCAATATCAATATCAATATCAATATCAATATCAATATCAATATCAATATCAATATCATATCAATATCAATATCAATATCAATATCAATATCATATCAATATCAATATCAATATCAATATTCAATATCAATTTCAATTTCAATTTCAATTTCAATTTCAATATCAATTTCAATTTCAATTTCAATTTCAATTTCAATTTCAATTTCAATTTCAATTTCGGAGTCTGCCGTCCAGACGCCAGCACTTCCTGCGCCTCAGAGCTCTGGATGGAGCGTACTTTACATGAATACGATTTGAAGGGGCGTTCGGGCTCGAAATTAGCGTCTCCGGCACTCATCGATGGCAACAATAGACTTGGAAGTTATTACTAGACACTTACTAGAAACTGAGCCCGTGTTCACATATATTCCATATCACATATTCATCATCAGGAACCCGGAATTTGTGTATTCAAATATGGAATCTGATGTATTCGAATAGATGAAAACGTCACATATCGCATATGAGGAATCTGTGACGTCACATATTGGCTTATTTCCAATTACCTCAGATTCTCGCGGATGTGAGAGAATTATTGACAGCTAGCTGATTATATGTGACGTCACATATTTGACGTCATGGCATCATGCATCATATTGACGTCACGACGTCATGACGTCGTGGTCATAGATAGGCAGAGAACTATTGGCAGCTAGTTATGTGACGTCACATATTTGACGTCATGCGCATTTCGGGCCCGTATGGTATGTCTCTTGTTCCCACCACACCCACTCCATCCATCGCACCAGCTCAACCCGCCCCTTGTTTCATTAACAATTTCCCCGCCGCGCACGCTCGCGCTCCACCCCGCCGAAACACTCCCGCCAACCCTCGCCCGCACCCGCACCTATGCATGGAGAGATAGTGGCGATTTCGCAGCCACCTCGCGCCCCTACCTGCGGCGTCATGTAGTCCCGCCGGGCGGGCCATTGACGGTGAGGAAGGCTGAGAGTACAACCGATGAGACGGGAAGACAGCCCCTGATACGCCGCAGCGATCGCTGCACCCGATCGATGCACTAGTCTAAACCACATGTCGGTTGAGGACAGGCTGTCCCACCCACACTACTACTAGCACACGGGTGTGCTGCGCAGTACTGGTGAGGTGGGGTGGCGGAGGGTGTTGTGGTGTGCATTTGTGGTTGTGGTGGTGGTGGCGGCGGCGCATCCGGGGGGCGCCGCAGTGGCGAACAGTAGCCGTAGGATCATCTGTGATCAGAGGTATGTGTTCCATTCGTATAGACATAGCAGCAGTCCGTCGATCACAGATATCGTTTATCACGGGCTAGTCGTACGGAGTACGGGAATCCGGGATATTATCAGTGACGCTCGTTCGTCGATCTGCTGATGCGCTGCTGCTGTGACTCGGAATCTATCAATTATGTTCGAATGTTCGAGCACTAGCGGAGGATTGCGCGTCACCACATCTCCTTTTACGGCCACTCCTCTTGGAGTTGGTACTGGTGAGGCCGCCTCTGCTGCCCAGCAATTGCTTCCTATCGGTGGTACGAGTACTGCCAATACCGTTACTACATGCGCTTTTGTAGCTCTGAAGATACCGTCGCCGGGCGAATTAGTGGCACACCCTCCGTCAGCAGCCACTGTTTCCCTCCCAGAATCGCTGCCAGGTTCTACTGCTCCGCCCTCGGGTACGGGTTCGGGTGCGACCTCCGATGATCAACCCACGACCATGGTTGTCCAACGCCACCTCAGCCGTGCGATTCGCTTGCGTGACTTCGTGGCCCTCGATCTCAGCTTCCAACGTACTGGTGCAGCGGCCTCGCGACTTGATACCCTGCGCCTGTACAGCGCGTGCGGGCCGGGCTCCCTATCGCTTTTCCAGTCGGATCACGAGTCCGCCCGCAAGATTCCCCATGCTGCTTATGCGGCCGCCGCTGCGCGGGTACTGGGCCTTTGCCCGCGCGGAGGTTCCGCGCTTGTCACTTGCCCTGGCCAAACGTGTGGTATTGATCCCTTATGGCTTCGCTCTACGGATGGCTCGAACCGGAGCGCTACGGATTTCATCGTGGATCATCTACCCATATGCCCCGTAGCGAACTACAAGCACCGCATGCATACCGCTTTGAAGAATCTGTGGGCATCTGTGGCAATTGATGCGGGGGCGGTGCTTGACCGGGACCGCTCGGGAGCCGGCGACTTGACCCTTGAGACGAGTGGGCTGCGCCCAGCGGACCGCTCGCGGCCGTCGGACCTGACGCTGGCGGGGTGGGGAGGGGCAGCGTGCGATTACATGATCGACTTCGCGTGCGTGTCCTCCACGACCCCCACTTGGAGCAACGACCCCCGCTGGTGCATCCCGGGAATCGCGGCGACCGAGGCGGAGCATGCTAAGTTGGCAGCGGACCGGGCGTCTTCCGCCCCAGTGCAGGATGCTCACCGGTACTACCCTTTTGTGGTTGAGGACCGCGGCCGACTCGGGAAGTCCGCTTTGACTGTGGTCTACATCTTCGCGGTGCTTTTGGCTGTGCGCAACTTCCCTGGCGGTCCTTCCGCCCCGACCTCTTGCTTTCTTCGTGGTCAATCCGTTCAGGCACTTCGAAACTTTGTCGCCGGCCAACCTGCTGAGTTCCGCCGTCACCTGTCGCGCACACGGCGGGGGCTGTTGCAGCGGGTCTCGGCTTGCGTGCATGGTACCCTGGGCGGCATTCTCTCTGCCGGTGTGCATATGGCCAAGTCTGATGCGTGTGCTCGTGCCCACTCTGCGTCTTCTCATGTTCCTGCTTCCACCCCGCAGTCGTTGTAGAGGACCTTTCTGATTGCCTTTTATTTTGGTGATTTCCGATATCGCCTTCTGCTGCTAGCTCATGTAATTATAATTATGTTCGAATAGGGCGGGCTGCTTTACTGTTCATAGTCGTGATTTTCACATCATCGGTGCTTCAACACATAAATTTGCGCACTAAAAGCAGAACTCCTGTAAGCAACACTAGAGGCTGATTACTGTAGTAAAATTGTATGTATATAGTCGCTAATCCTTACGGGTTTTGGCGTTCTCTGTCTTCGCGTCTGAGGAACGATTGATGTGGGGATCCGGGGATGGCACAATACCTATAGCGACTGTGCCCTGTAGAATAAAAAACCTAAGAACGACATAGCAGGTGGTGCTCGTACGGGTACGGCGGGGTATTATGATTGTCCGCTAGCAGCAGCTATGCGGATTTATTACGATCGACAGTAATCCGTAGCAATCCTTCCAGCTGTAAAAACAGATCGATCCAGATTACTGCCGGAATTCAGCATATGTGATGGATGACATGTGAAAATGCGCAGTCGCTTCATCGCCGGCCCGGTGCCCCACTCGACTACCTGTACAAGGATGACTATCCTGACGTGTAGTATCGCGTCGCTACTGGTTACTATTAGCGACATCAGGGTTTGTCGCTACATCAGGGCTTTCAGAAATGCGCACTGCAAACAGAACAGATAGCAGCAACTAGTCGCTAATAATGGTTTGAATCACAAAAAGGCCAGCGTTAGATCCACCGATAATGGTAAACGCAGTACGTAATAAAGATCAACACAGAAAAGCGGCCCGCATCCCGCACAAGGTGGGAGGGATGGTGGATGTTGCGCGCAGCACGGTTCAGTCCGGGCCACGCGTGCACATCGCTACAGGGTACTACACAGGCGGTACGGGCGGTAGTACACCCGTATCCGGGATTTATACTCGAGGTAGTCGCTATTGATTAATAATTGCATAGATATCATCGTGTCGTTTAAAAACCCTAACTAATATATATCATCGTGTCGTCGCGGAGCTGACAGAATATGCATCAGGGTTCTGGAGGTATGGGCACCTGAGGTGCCTGGGGATACAGATGAGCAACTCGTCGTAAACCTGTCAACATGCATCGGACGCGCGCAGCGGAACTCGTACAGGCACGTCGCGCGGGGCCCAAATTAGACAATCCTTTACTTTAGGGTTATGATAACCATTAATCATTAATTATTCATGTTAGGGATTATCGGTCGCAAGATACCACCGTATTTTACTCGGTTTTATTTTTCCGCCCCCGGGACTATAGGACTGGCAACAGTGATGAAACCCTTGCAGCGTCTCTACGACAACGGCCGTTTTTTAGTTATCCAGTTACGGAAAGCCCTCACCTGCTGGGTTGGCGATGCTCATTTATTCCCCTACCTCTTGGGTTGAGCGGAGGAAAAGGAGAGCCGCGTCCGAAATCGCCTGGAATACGAGAGAATCGGTACCGGTCGCAATACGGTTTTATCACGGATTTTTAGGCGTCCGTCCGTCCTCCGTCCTCCTGTGCTGCGTCTTCGCGTATGAACCGTCATACGTTCGGTTTTCAGTCGTTTGATTTCTAGGTACTGGTCCGACGACGGTAAGGTTCTGAATGGATGCGCGTGTATTCTAGCCCAGGCACGTCATATATTCGTCTGAAACGCCAAAATAACGCGGTACCGCAGCGCGTTTTTACTGCTGAATCAGCAAGCGAGACTATTCCTTACGACTATTCCTTACCTATACGGTAGTCCGAGTATGGTGCTGTAAAAAGGGGTCGCCGCGGTGCGGGGGCAGTCCGCCGACCCGGGGCCCGGCGTCCGTCGACGGACGGGCGACGGTCGAACGACGGCGTCCGGCGTCCGGTGCCGGTACAGGCGGCGGGCGTGGCGATTCGCGGCGTGCCCGCCCCGTAGACCTGACGACCGGCCCGACCTGCGCGGCCTCGTGCGGGATGCGGGCCGCCTGTGGGCGGCTTGTACTGTATTGCTGATCTTGCAGGGCTGTTTTTTTTTTTCCTTTAGCGGTGGGTTGGGTACCGGCCTTTTTGTAATGCCCGCCAGTAGTCAGCGGCCCGCTTTTACGCGGCTTGCAGATTTAATCTGTTTTACAAAATAAATTACTGACAAATCTAACGCTAAAAGCAGTATTACCCGGAAACAACAGTATTACAAGATCAACACTACTGTACAAGCCGGCTAAAAGCGGCCCGCATCCCGCACGGCCGCACCACGCTCAACCCAAGAGGTAGGGGCACCTCCACAAATCCCCGGCGCGAAGCGCCGCTTAGTAAATATTCAAAAAGGAAATTGCCGAAGCATTCTGCAAAACTAAGTATTTAACCCCCGCGACATAGCCTTGTTGGATCACCGCCGTCGAAACACTGCTGCCATCAAAGTACCCTCGGCACTGACCACGAAAGGTCTGCCCTATAAGGATTACCCGTTTGGGCGTCGGCCCATTCGAGTATTTCAACGGCGGAGGCGGGCGGGCGGGACGCAGACACATTGCCGAAAACATGCGTTGGCTTCATTATAAGCTTTTGGGAGGGGCCAAAAATAAAGCCTTAGAAAAGAAAAGCCTTAGAGGCAGACCCGCGAAAATGAACGAAGTGAGGGGAGGGTTTTTGTGGATGTCGAGGCGCGACCCCATGGTGGGTGCGCCGTGACAAAGGAAGATGGAGACAGGCAAGCCCCGGTGCGTTTAAGCAAACGACAAAGCAGTCTGCGGAAGCAGCACTATCCGGGATGGCAGCATCGGGATCAGCGCGATAGTGGTGCCGTACGGGAGAAGCAAGGATTACTTTGCCTAGTGACACCAATATTGATGAAACTGAGGCTGCGTCGCCCGGGCGTATGTAGGAAAGCGGCACCCCCGCTCTCGTTTTCGTACATGAATCGCAACAGTAACGGATACTTATCGACGAAATTCCACGCGGGTCGACCCATTGCATTTCAAGTTTGGCCGCTCCGGATTCCAGTACTTTATAGAACACAAGTCGCACCGGTGTGGAATTTCGGCCACTCGACTAAAGGCTAGTTCCGCCGGACGATGAAAGTGCTATGAGCCGGCTGCTGGGATACGGTGTATCTCGTCGGGCGGTACGGGCATGCCACGTGGAGATACGAGCACCGTACTGGTGCCGTACCGCCCCTGCTAAGTAGACAAGCAAGGGAAGATGGAACCCTAACTAGTAGTAGTGAATTTTTCAAGGGAGGGAGCATATATGAATGGAGCCGCCCAAGCGGGAGTGCAGCTACGTACCGCCTACCGTGAGAAAAACGGCTGGCTACCGTCACACGTCGGGGCTTGCGAAGCATGGCGGGCGGGGAGGGGCGGACGATGGTGTGTGGAGCCAGCTCCGCGCATAGCGGGTTGTAGCAGGCGCAGCCCGACAAGCCAAGCATGCAGCGACGGCCCGATGGCGCCGACCACCTTTGTGCCCGGGGCTGCGAAAGCACATGGGGCACGATGTGCTGCAGTGAAGGCTCGATGGCGCCGACTAGCTGCGTGCCCGGGGCTGCGAAAGCAACCATGGCACAATGTGCAGCGGCGGCCCGATGGCACCGGCGAGCAACGTACGTACCCGGGCCGCGGAAGCGATTAGGGCACATGTAGCAGTGGCGGCATGATAGCGCCGACCAGCTGCGTCCCGGGCTGCGGAAACAACTACCGGGGCCCGCGGTGCAGTGGCGGCCCGTTGGAGCCGGCGCGCTGCGTGCCGGGGCAGCGGAAGCAACCGGGGCGCATAGTGTAGCGGCGGCCCGTTGGCGCCGACTAACTGCGTGAGTGGGCCGCGAGAGAAACCGGGGCACGATGCATGTATGTGCAGGGGCCGGCAAGATGGAGACAGACGAGCCCCATGGTGCTTTTAAGCACACGACGAAACAATGCGCGGGAGCAATAACGCTACACGGGATGGCTGCGCCGAGAAACGCGCGCGGGGTGGTGCCGTACGGGTGTACGGCAACTTCCGCCGGACGATGAACGTGATGCCGGGGGGCTGCTAGGTCGATGTAGCTCCTCGGGCGGTACGGACACGCCACGTGGACACTTACTAGCACCGTACGAGTGCCGTACCGCGCATGCAAAGTACAGAAGGGAAGAGAAAAACTACTAGCAGTATGTACACATGAGTAGAATAAAGTGTCGCTTTCGGTATTTCATCTACTCGCAATACTTCCGTACGTATCTCCGGGTGTGTCATGGGGCGCTGTGAACGCCGTGCCCCCCCCCCCCCCCCCCCCGCCCCCCCCCCCCCCCCACCTCCCCGAGGCATCCCGCCACCCCAAACGAACTCAAGAACGGGATTCTTAAGCCACTCCGGTTTGGATGGAGAAATACCATACCGAATCTTGCGCAACCATGGCAAATCTCATTCGCAAAGAGCAGCCGGAAGCCGCGGGATAGCATCAGGCGCCGCGGGTCCTCGTATACCGCGCTTTGGTTCCATCGGGCGTATAGCAGGCCCTAGAGGCAGTAGTGACATGCAACTCATGGCGCAGTAGGCCGGCCCGCATGGTTGAGATGCGGCTCGTCGCAGGGTTCGCTGGCTCAGCACACGTCGCAACACGTAAGGTTTGAGGGCATGCGTAGTTGGTGGGCCATATGCTAAGGTAGGCACGCTGTCATCTAGGCACTCAACGTCCTTGCATCAAATCTTGTCGCTAGCATCGGCAAGCGAGTCCAGCAATAAGCCCACCCTCCTCCCTAGTTTCACTGCTAGCCAGATCGTGCTCAATGATCCCTACCTCCTTGCTTGTTTTCGGCGGCCTCGTCTTGCTTGTCTCAAGTGATTGCGGGCACTTCCCCATTGTATCTCTTAGTGTGACCGGAGCACATCACTTTAGGCTCATGCCCGTCGCAGTGTGCGGATTCCGCACACTGCAGGGTCATGCGCACATGCGCAGCCGACGTGGCATGCTGGCACAATTATAATCAGGGCAAAACATACGCTTTTCAGCTAGTTGCGGCTGTTTTGAACACTGGAAAGCCGCTAGCTACCCGCAGCCTACAACGCTTTTGTTAGTATTGGTTTATTTCTGAACCGTACCAACCCACGGGGCGTGCCGGCGCAATGACCCGCCATGGTCGTTGCATAAGAGCATTGCTCCCCAAACTCGGCCCAACCCCTCTGCATATGCAATATTGGTGGTATGGCAGTTTGGTTAGAAAAAATATACCGCGTAAACGACGCCATGCCGAGCTAACGGCATGGGTCATAGTGGGTCGGCGGGTACGGACATCAAGAGGGGCGCTACCATGGGGAGTAACGGCTGCGGCATCGCGCCGCCCGTTGTAGACGCACACGCATGTCACCGGAGAGGCCGACGCGCGGGCTATAGAGGCCGCGGACGCGAAAAGATATGCTATTGTTTGCAGTATAAAAAGAGAGACATGATCAAGCCCCACCGGCGTACCAGCGCTAACCACAAGGATGAGAGGGGGGGGGGGGGGGGGGTGCTGCCTCCTAAGATCCTCCGCCCCTTGTGGGCCTTTGCCTGGCGGCGGGCGCCGGACATGCACATAGGTGTGTATATGGAATGAAACACATTATTACAATGCAGATTTGTTCGCACCTTGCCTTCCCGGGCCGCCATGCCGAAGCATGTCATACTAAAGATGTCGTTTCGTAATGATGGATTAGATATAGCGACTATATGCAAAGCAATCACTGGATATGAACACAAATGCCGGAACATATACGTTGTCAATGGCTAGCAAAATGTCTGGTGCGCTTCTCTGTGTTGGTGCAAACACCCGCCGCCTACTCAGAGGCGCCATGATGGCAGCATGGCTGTTCGCCTATGGGGTGCCGACGGTGGAGTAGCGCCACCATGACGGCCGACGCCGCCCCGCCGAACTCCGCAACCTTCTTCCACGTCGGCGGCATCGCGCAGCATGCTTCGTCAATACTGACGTTCAGGCACACCGACATGCATGGTGCCCCCGAGTAGCGTCACAGACAAGGTGACTCGTGACTGATTTAGTCAAATAAAGAAATGGAAGTGACGGACGGCGCTTCCGCCGGTATAGGATAGGGCGGGTATTTGAAGGGCGCGCATCAGCAGGGCGCATTGCGTCACGCTGCACATACATGTCCGTGGATGTACCAGCAATGATGTACATCCGGATGTACAATACCGTCATCCGTACTCGAACGTTTACACGGCGTGGGGCGGATGAGAATCCATGTCAGCGTGGTGTATTAGGATGTTGTTACACAAGCATACGGTTTCGTGCCATTTCGCGAGTTCATAAGACTTTCTGCACGGGGTCGGACTTTATTTCTCCCCCCCCCCCCCTCCCCCCCCCCCCGCCCCCCCCCTTCGTGAGCAAAAGTGGGACCTAAAATAACATTACAAGTTGTAACGGCCTGATAGTACAAATCGCGCGGATGCACTACTACTCGTACATTAAAATAATCGCGATTAGCACGACTAATATTCAGTGCGATTACATACGTATGGCTTTTGGGTGATATTCCGATCGCCTTTTGCAGCTAGTAGATAGGTCGTGCAATTACGGCTGCTCGAACCGGAATGCCACGGATTTTCTCGTGGATCATCTGCCCATATGCCCCGTTACAAACTACAAGCACCGCATGCATACCGCTTTGAAAAATCTGTGGGCTTCCGTGGCGATCGAAGCGGGGGCGGTGCTCGACCGGGACCGCTGGGGAGTCGGCGACTTAACCCTTGAGACGAGTAGGCTGCGCCTAGCGGACCGCTTGCGGCCGTCAGATTTGACGCTGGCGGGTTGGGGGGGGGGGGGGGCGGCGGTGTGCGATTACATGATCGATTTCGCGTGCGTGTCCTCCACGACCCCCACTTGGGCCAACGACCCCCGCTGGTGCATGCACCCCGGGGATCGCGGCAACCGGGCGTCTTCCGCCCCGGTGCAGGGTGTTCACCGGTACTACCCTTTTGTGGTTGAAGACCGTGGCCGCCTCGGAAACTCCGCTTTAACTGTGGTCTACATCTTCGCGGTGTTACTTCCTGTGCTATTACTTCCCTGTCCTGCCTTCCGCCACGACTTCATGCTTCCTTCGTGGTCAGTCCGTCCATGCTCTTCGAAACTTTGTTGCCAACCAACCCGATGAGTTCCGCCATCACATGTCGCGCACGCGGCGGGGGTTGTTGCAGCGAGTCTCTGCGCTTGCGTGCATGGTACCTTAGGCGGCATTCTCTCTGCCGGAGTGCAGACGGTCAAGTCTGGCGCGTTTGCCCGTGCTCATACCGCACCCTCTTCTGGTGCTGCTTCCACCTCGCAACTGCTGTAGTGGACGGTTTGTATTGCCTATTCGGATGGTTTCCTGATCGCCTTTTGCAGCTAGCTCATGTAACTAAATATATGGCCCTTATTCATCTGCCGGCGGACGCCACGCGCGCTCCGCCGGCCCTGGTACTTATTATAGCGTCTGTAGTGCTCTGCCCCCGCCGGCCCGCCCCCCTGCGTGCCGCCCTGGTACCTGTAGTAGTCCTTTGCCTTTGCCTGACTCTACCCCGTCATCGCCACGTGTAACCAAACACTCATCATTCTACATACAGGGTACAGTACGCGTACGGCATACCCACTGTTCCTGGTACGTGATTCGAATAGCCCACGTTAATATATTGTACGAGAAATATAAATCAGACGAGTGCCAACTACAAAATCCAACAGGTGTGATCCAACAGGTGTCACACCGGAACTACTACGCTTCCGATATTCTACATGTACGGGTTCAGCTGGTACCTCGTACCGGTGCTGCGCCGTCATATTGATGCGCGCGACATCATCGTATAGCGACTACTGTACGCATCCAGCGCGCCGCGCGCCGTCGAGAACCGTCCGCCTCGTACGACGACGACGCTGATGACGCGGCCCGCGACGATGCCATCATCATATGCATGGCCCAGGATGCCCAAACGGACCGAACGCGTCGGACGACGGCTGCACTCGAGCAACCCGAGCCGCCGCCGCCGGCGATTGCCACAAATAAAACACCAATCGCAGAGCCACGAACCGCGTAATACTATTATTTTTATTCGTCGTCTCACCTGTGTCGTTACCGTCCTCAAGTAGCACACAGCACCTGCCAAGATGTCTGGATCACCCCAGCCCTTCCCCGGTACCTGCGGTCCTGGCTACGATGATGACGTCGTCTGCGCCCTCGTGGTCAACACAACGCTATATGACCCTCTCTTCGTGCCGCTCGGGCCGCCGTGGGAGCAGATGGTCTCTCGGGGCACGCAGTGGTTTACGGTCATCCTGAGCATTCTGATGACAGGTTGGTTCTTCTACAACATGTACACAGGGCATTGCGGCTGGGAGGTCATCTTCGTCACGATCATCGAGGTCAGCCGCCCGGCTATGCTTCAATGGTCTCTTACTGTCGCTGCTTGTCTAGGAAACTCCCTTCCCGAAGCCGATAGCGGCGCCACTTTGCGCTCGCGAGAGTCCTCGCCAACCCACTTTCGGAAACACGTCTGCTCGAATCGTACGCGGTAACGCGTTTTCTGCGAACCGTTATCCTGTAACGCCCACATGCCGGTCCGGTCGCAGCGCGGGCGGGCCGCATTCGCCTAGTCTCGTGACAACCACGTCGCAATGACACCCACGCGTGCAGCAGCAACGTCCGACGACATCCTTGGCGCCGCAGTCCGGCAGTCGACGCTGGGCGGGCACTAGTCACACTT
The DNA here is from genome assembly GCA_006384855.1 of Tetraselmis striata. Classification (NCBI taxonomy): domain Eukaryota; kingdom Viridiplantae; phylum Chlorophyta; class Chlorodendrophyceae; order Chlorodendrales; family Chlorodendraceae; genus Tetraselmis; species Tetraselmis striata. Next base: position 98,333 of record VCJN01001322.1, read on the forward strand.
TGGGTTTCGGCGTATTTGTACCAGATCCGCGACTATCCTCAGCCTGTTTCCCTAATTCCCTGCCCAAGTCCCTGCACTAGCTCAGCCGCCCGACAACCGCCCGTTGACACCCGTCGTGACGCGCGATGATCGTGGGAGTGCTTCTCGCGTCCGGTTTCATCTATCTCATAGTGTCTTGTCGCGTCGTCGTCCTGGACCGCATCGGGCGGCAGAGTATCTCAAGAGCATGCGAGGTGTTTCACCGCCGTTACGAGTGGTTGCTGACGTCACCAACCGCCGCCGCCTTCTCCCTTTTTCCGACATGGCGACATTCAGCTGGCTAAAATTTTCATCGAGCTGTTCTGGGAGTACGAGACGCCGTGCATGATCTACAGCGTCTTTGGCCCTGTGACCTCCTGGCTGAGGTACATCGAGTGGCTACTCACTTGCCCGGTAAGCCCCCCTGCCGCACGACGGCAGTTGCCCATACAACCCGCGAGCCCGCACTACTGACAGTCGGAAGCGCTGCACTTGGGATAGTCGCCCCCGTTTTTCCTTCGCCGGGGCTGCGAGTATTAGTCCCGACTCTCGCTCTAAGGATTTTCCCTCCTTGCGGCCTGTGCCTGCTATTCCTAGCCTGTAGGCATACTCCAAGGCGCGGTACTTAGGCTCAGCTCCACTTGCCTACAAGAAGTCGCTCTCCTCATTTTTGATGAGGCGCTGCGGCCTGACACCCGCAGCTAGTGCTCGTTTATTCTCGTGCGCGCGATGGCGAATCTGATGCAACATAAATGTAAGGAAAGATATTAATGACTTTTTTTCATTTGTGTGTGTATCGCTAGTATATATGGCTGTGCATAGATGTGTAGCGCTTACATGGCTGCGGGTTACCTGGCACCAGAATTTCTTTTTCGGGGGATCATTAGCCTTGCTTGTCCTTGCCATGCCCAAGCAAAACAACTTCGTTGCCGGGTTGCCGTCTCAGTATATTTTGGTGACCTGTGCGCAACAACACAGCTCGTGCTCGACGTGTTTTCGTTGGTTTCTCAGCTCGGCATCCAACTACTTATGTACTGCTTGTTCGGGCGTACCATTCTATCTGACCGCCGACTTTCCCGCATTGCGGATCGTTGCAGGTGATTCTCATCCATTTATCCAACTTGACCGGTTTGGACGAGGAGTACAGCGCGCGTACGATGAACCTCCTGACCTCCGACCAGGGCACCATCTGCTTTGGCATTACCGCTGCGCTGAGCCCGCACGGCTGGATAAAGATTGTGCTCTTCTTGATCGGTCTATCGTTTGGCGTCAACACCTTTTTGACGGCTGCGCGGGTGTACATTGAGTCGTACCACCAGGTCCCCAAGGGCCGCTGCCGCAACCTCGTGAAGTACCTCTGCGGCATGTTTTTCTGCTCCTGGCTCCTGTTCCCGCTCCTCTTCATCGCGGGCCCCGAGGGCACCGGCTACCTCACCTGGTCGGGCTCCACCATCGGCCACACCGTCGCCGACCTGCTGTCCAAGAACATCTGGGGCCTCATCGCCCATTACCTCCAGGTCAAGATCCGCGAGCACATCCTGATCCATGGCGACGTCCGCAAGACGGTGGAGAAGACCGTCGCGGGGCACACCTTTGAGATCGAGGAGTTTGCCGACAAGGACGACGAGGATGCCGTGGTGCAGACGGGCAAATTTGACAGGCGCAACAGCTTCCAGCTCATAGGTGCCAAGCTGCAGAAGGGTGGCCAGGAGCTCCAGTATGGGCATGCTGCAGATGATGATGGCGGCATGATGGAGAAGGGCGAGAAGGAGATGCAGCAGATGCCGATGCAGATGGGCGGCATGCCGATGCAGGGCATGGACCAGCAGGCGCAGCAGGCGCAGCTGATGCAGATGATGCAGCAGATGCAGCAGATGCAGCAGCAGGGCGGCATGATGGGCATGCAGCAGCCCCAGCATATGATGTACCAGCAGCCCCAGCACAGCATGTCTGGCGGGCTCTCCCCCGGCCAGATGTCGCCCACCCACATGATGAGCGGGCAGATGTATCCCGGCCCCAACATGGGCATAATGAGCGGCCAGATGTCCCCCGGAGGCAACAACCCCATGATGGGCGGCCAGCCGATGTCCCCTGGCGGCCAGCCGATGATGGGCGGTATGATGCCCAACATGTCCATGTAGATATCTGCTGCAGCATTTTTCCCGTGACACCCATACCATAACCTACCTAGCGCGCAGTGACCAGCGAGCGCTGTGCACAGGACATCGCGCCTCATCTCCACGTTATAGAAAACCCTTACCAAGTCATACAGAAACCCGCCGCTGGACTAGGGCGGCAGTTGGCTCACTTTGTTGCCAGCAATTGTTGTGCCCTGGGAACGGGCGAAGATGCAGCTGTGCACTGTGTAACCAACATTCCATATCTGTGTCGGTGAAGGCCGCCTCTAGATGCGCATGCAGCCCCCCCCCCCCCCCCCCCCCCCCCCCCCAAATTAATCGTGTCCGCTCTGATTTTCAATCAGCAGGTAGTGACCAGCACATCCGTGATAATGCATCATTTTTCACTGCTTGGGAGATAAATATCCATGCGGTGCTGGCTTCAAACACCGCGGCAAAGGAATAGCACAACAGCGCGGTTTGCTTCATTTGTGGCAGCAGCAGAGTCGGCGCACTTCCGGTGTGCCGGCCGGCAGCAGGTCGCTTCGTGGTGGCACAATCCCGAAACAGCAGGCGCCTGGCTTACAGCAACATGCTATACGATAGTATAGATACCGAGTGATTCACCTATAGCCGCCCTGGGCTGCACGGCGGCGCTAGCTAGCTTATTTCCCATCTTTCCGGCCTCCAAATATGTTCTTGAAGCCAAAGCCGCCCAGCAGGTTGGGCTTCTCCTTGCGGCCCTCCCCCGCAGCGCCGGCCGCATCCGCATCCGCCGGCTGCTGATTCGGCCCAGTGCGGCGCGCGGGCGTGTCGGCCGCGGACTTCCCGGCCCTTGGCCTTCCGGATGCGCTCCCGGAGGTGCCCGCCTGCCGATGCCGTGGACGGCGGGCGCACAGAGGGGGCAAGGGGGGTTGGTGAGGGGGGCACGCAGTGCCCAGAAACGCACGGCGCCAGCAGCTGGCTGGACGCGTGTGCCGCCGGGGCCACCCTCGGGTGGGCAGGCGCTCACCACTTCCGCATCCCCCAACAGGCTCAGGTACGCTTCGTCGCGCTTGGCGAGAAGGTCGTCCACCTCCTGCGGGCGCCATGGCACGAGTTTACAAATGGCGCCGCAACGGACCAAACCGTGTGCATGCACCAAGAATGGGACGGAGCTCGATTCACGGCCCACGATATACGGGCGCCGGCGCGGAAATGAAAACACTGTGGATAAGAACCCGCCCTAGCTGCCAGCGGTCAGATGTGGACGGAACTATACAGCGTAACGACAGCGAATGTCCTTACAGGTTGCATGCGAGCCCGATTTGAGGGTTATAATAATACCGGTTCTCATAAGCACCGCTATACTCATAGGCCTTTGTTTGCATAGCGTGAATACCCATTAAGCAAAATTGAGAAGAACCGTCAGCCTGCAATAAAAGACCTGGAGGCCCAGTCATGGACAGCGGCAGGTAGGGGCGTCTGCGCGAGCGCAGCTTGGGCTCACCTCTTGCATGTTGCCGAACCTCTCGCACAGCGCAATGTACTCCGACTGCACCTGCAGCGGCGGCACGCAGTCGGTCACGCACAGCTCAGGCGCCCATCAGGGGAGCGCCAACAGGCGCCGGGGATTGGTTGGTTGGCTGGGGGGGGGGGGGGGGGGGGGCGCGCGCACCCGGCGGTACTCCTTCTCGAAACCGCGCAGCTCGTCCCGCTTGGTGGCCAGCGCCGCCTCGACGTCGCGCAGCACCAGCGTGCTGCCGTACGTGCCGGGCCGCTGCACCCGCACCGCCTCGATCTCGAAATGCCCGCGCTTGAACCTGCGTGGCGGCGGTACAGTCAGGGCGTGCCCACTCTCAGCGGTCTTGAAGAAAGTTCCTCCAGCATGGAGATTTGCGGCGGCGAACATTACCTGCCATCAAAGGTACCGTATTTCCATCACTATCACACCCCTATTCTGCCATTGCGGGTGCCGACGAAGTCAGGAGAGCACCGCCAGTCAGAACACAACCCGCTGTGCCTGCTATGGGTAAAATGCAGACGAATCTATGGCGGAACTGTAGCGAATGTTCGTATAGGCCGCATGCAAGCCCGAGTTGGGACTTGGAAAACGGGTTCCTATCGGTGCGTCGGCGGCAGTAGATACCACATCACTCACTCCCACACACGTACGTCCGCATGCACCGGAACGCGGAGGGCAACCCTCTCCACGAGCGATGCCAGTACGACCCCACAGTTACCGCGCTTTGGGTGCGCAATTTATCATTACTTGTGAACCCCCTCGCGTTTTACGGGTGGCGCCATTCTTTCCGGATTTCTGTCAGACCCACCACAAATCCAACACAGAACCCCCAACGACTCAGCAGTGCGAATCAATCCGCTAGCGACTATCTCGCGACCGGCGAGCCCAAATGAAATGTTGACATATGGGACAGGTTGCTGACAACAAGGTCATTTCACGGAGTCTCGCATAATTCCGAGGGGGGCGACCAGTGACAGCCGGCACCGCAGCCGCCAGGGGCGGGCGGGGACCAGCACGGGGGCGCGCGACGCACCAGTTGTCGCCGTAAATGGCGAAGACGTGCGTGCCGGGCTGCAGGCTGCTTGTCTCGCGCTTGCGCAGCGACTCCAGGCGTCGAAAGAGCGCAGCCTTGCGGTGGTCGTGGGGATGGGCGGTTTTGTGGGAGGCGGGGGGAGGGGCAACGGGTAGACAGCGTCAGGGACGGGCAGGATGGGTCAGTGGGGGAAGCTGCTAGTCCTCGCTTTCAGCTTGAAAGCGAGGACTAGCAGCTTCCCCGGCAGTGCAACCGCCAAAGCGCTGGCAGGTAGATGTGACAGGTAGAGGCGCTCAGCGCCTTTCATCTGCGGCCACGGTGGCCGTGGTGGCGAGGGGAGGGTGGGCGGTGAGGGCGGGGGGAGGGGCACCTCCGGGTCATCTGCCACCTCCAGCGGACTGGGCTTGGGTCCCAGGGAGTACGTGTCAAACTGCAGGAAGAAGAGGCCTGGACGCAGCAAAGCGAGACGCACAGCAGCAAGCTGAGAGGCGGCCCGGGGGGGGGGGGGGGGGGGGGGCGCGTAATGCGTCCAACCAAAGAGCCGACTAGGGACCAACTGAGTCGCGTCAAGGGGTGCAAAACGCGAGGACGATGTTCACATGTAAGCGATTGGCGTCGCCGAGGATGACGCCCTATGCCCAGTCTGATGTCAAGTTTGCACAACGTCCTGTGCGCACAGTGAGTGCCGGCAGCGCTGTGTGTCACTGGTATGGGGGACACGCGATGTGTATCCCCGCTGGTCGACACCGCCATGAAGTATTGGCTGCTGGGCGGCAATGTGCCGCGAATTTGCCTCTCTGAGATCATGACTGCTCAGCCGCAGCAACGTGCTTCTTACCACAGTGACAGTAGCAAGACAACCCGCGTCGTAGTTCACACACGAGTCCTCTGCCACCGTGCGCGCCCTCTCATCATCCCGACAATCAGGTGGCTTGCAGTACTTAATGGTATGTATCAGCCGGTCCCTAGCAACCCTCATCACCCCCCCCCCCCCCCCCCCCCCCGCCGCCGCCCTCTCCCTCCAGATTCCCCGACGCATTTGCAGGACGGGTCGCCTCGGCGCACCTGCTGTCGTGTACTGCTTGCCCGTCTTGGAGCAATCCTCCTGCGGCGGCGCCATGGCGGATGTGAGCGGGTGAGCAGCCGAGTGAAACACGGCGCAATCCGTGCGGTCGGCGCACATGTGGTTTGCGCGTGTGCGGTGATGAATGCCCCTGCACTGAATCAGGCGAAGGTGGGCTGCGGTGCGTATGTACATGCACGGGCTGCGAGGTGACTGTTGTTGCTGGGGCAATGAGTAGGTCGCGCGTTAGGCAGGGGGGGGGGGGGGGGGGGGGACCTGCAGGGAGAGGCTGAGCGGCGTGTCGGGCGAGTCGCGCTTGAACATGAGGAGCTTGAACTTGGAGCCGGCATTGGAGTGTGCAAACACGTAGAACCCCTCGTCGATCAGCTGCTGCGGCACCTCCAGCTCGTAGAAGCACGCCTCCTGCGGGCCCAGCATGCGCCAATGTTGACGCATCAGCGCCGCCACTGCCGTGCACTGCTCCCCCCCCCCCCCCCCCCGCTTCCTCCGATTCCCATCGCTTGCACGCCATGCCCCACCTGTTTGTCCACCTTGCCCTTCACCGGTTGCCCAAACTCGAGCCGCGTGACCGGGAAGCTACCCGCATCCGCGGCGTCCAGCACAGCCTGCGACACGGCAGTTTTGATAGGCACACCTACCGGCGTGCAAGTCGCTAAATGTCAGCCGGTGATTTCCATTGCCCTCTTGTGGGAATCCGAGGGGTGGTGTGTGCGTGTGCGTGTGTGTGTTGAAAGGGGGGGGGGGGGGGGGGGGGCTCCTTGAAGCGCAGAACTCACCCAGCTTGGAGAACATCGCCGCCACAACTGTGTTCATGGTGCCCATGCTCGACAGGTCCAGCTCCATCTCCAGTTCCGAAGCCTCCAGGTTGTCGAAGCCGCCCGCATCGTAGCGCCGCCGCTTGTCCGGATCGATCCTTTGTGTGCACGGCCACCCTTCGTCAGAACACCCCCCCCCCCTCTCCTCCCCCGCCTTAACGGCATCCTGCCAGCTGAGTGTCGGCCCACACCCGTCCCCCTGCCCAGCACTCACAGTATGTTGTACGCCGTAACGATTTCCTTGAACTTATCCGCCGCCGCCTCCGCACCCGCCCCCTGGTTCTTGTCCGGGTGGTGGCGCAGCGCCGCCCTCCTGTATGCACTCTTGATCTGCTCCTCCGTTGCGCTGCGCTCCAGGCCCAGCAACACGTACGGGTCCTCTAGCACCGCGCCGCCGTTCGCTAGCGCCGCCATGCCTGCTGCTGCGTTGGATGGGAAAACCTCGCCCAGATGCTGTGGCTGTGGCTGTGGCTGTGGCTGTGGCTGTGGCTGTGGCTGGGGCTGTGTAGCAGTGCCGGGGCAGTGTGGCTGATTGGCCTAGTGGGTGTGTCTCAACTGGTGAGCAGGGTGGGAAGGGGGGAGGGGGCAGTCATCAGCATCGCGACTGAAGTTAGCCCCGGCTACAACGCTCTAGCTGGTCCCGACAGAGCGGCCAGCTGGCGGGGTGTGGGCAACGGAAATCAATCCTGCGGCTTTTGTCCCCCGCGTCGTCGCGCGGAGCGGCGACCGAGTGCCAGCCCACCCAGCAGCCTGGCGCAGTGTCTACACCCCCACGGAGACCCCCCGCAGGGGGGGGGGGGGGGGGGGAGGGGGGCGCAGGGAGAGGGCATCTCACCGGCTCGCGCACGTCAAGGCCCTTCCGGTCCTCGCCTGCCGGGAGAAGGGAAGGTGGCGGGTGGGGGGGGTGGGGGGGGGGGGAGGGGCAACGCGACGCGACTCGCCACAGACGTGACGGGGGTAGCAGCACGTCGGAAGGTGTGAGTGCCACTCCGCTGGCGAACGCAGCAGCGTTCGCGCGCGGGAGGCAAGGCAGCAAGGCGGTGCGGGACGCTTTGCCTGCTGCGCGCCACCAGCCGCGCTGGAGAGGGTGGACCTCGCTCGGGACCTGATTTTTGCCAGGTAGCAGATATGTTCGCGCGTGCTGCCCGATTATTCCCGTTGCTTCGCCCGTTGACCCTTTTGTCGTCCAAGCCGGGACAATATTCTGGTACGAGTCATATTATAGCGACGAAATAAGGCTCTGTATGGATTTCCGTATGGATTTGTTGAATGTTGCATCGAACACCTGTAATTAATCACATGAGGTAGCAGCACCTGCAATCAGTAGCGACTATTAGGTCCGTTTCATACCACGGTCCGCGTGCCGCCCTAGCCGCGTGCCGCCCTAACGATACGCGATATCGTGCTGCCACGTAGCCGGTGGCATTGGGCGAATAAGCGCACGCGTGCCGCCGCAAAAAACAGCATTTCATACATACGCGCAGCGGCGGAAACGCGGTGCATATGTCCCCCGCGCCCGCAGCCCGCCTCTCCACCTCCCGCCAGAATGCGTCCTCCCCGTCTTCACCCCTCCCCGTCGGAACCTCCCTCGCCATCGCTCCCTCCAGACTCACACTCCAATTCAGGGTCTGCCTCCTCGATACGTTGCATACGGCTGTCTGGGCTGAGCCCTAAGCGGGCGTCCAGACGGTCTACTGGGGAGCGATCAGCTGCGCCAGATGTCCGAGCGCGCGGGGTGGCGGGTGACCGCATCACCTCGCGGGCAGCGGCCCGGTCTGAGCGCGGCGTAGGCATCCTCGGAGGACGGTTGGCCGCCTCCCCGCCGTCCTTTGCAAACGGTGAACGGGAACACCCTGAGGGTGGAGCGAGCAAGTGCGGGTTGAGAGCAATTGCCCGCTCCGGCAGCGGTAAATGATATTTCACAAGGATCGTCTGGTTCGCGGGTCACGCCAACGGGCGTTGTAGCGGGGCAGGAGGGCGTTTTCAGAAGTCGCGAAGCGGTCGATGGTGCAGGCGCCCCACTTAGCAGTGAGCGAGGCGAATCGACGAGGGTTGAACTGCCAGTCGTCGCAATCAACCTCGCGACTAAGGCGGTCAGCCCAGATATTCGCCGCAGAACGGATGTAGCGCACGGAAAGGGTGATGCCGTGCGTGTCCATGAGGTACCACGTTTTGCGTAGCTCAGCCATGAGGCGTGGAGAGCGAGAGGTGAGGTTAGTGAGGACGCCGACAACTGCTTGGTTATCCTCGTGCAAGCGGATGTGGCGGTTTTGGAGCATGGGGAGGAAGGACTCGATAGCCAAGCGGACGGCTTTGAGCTCTTTCAGGGTAATGTGCGCATTGCGGTCATCGTCGTACCAAAAACCCCGAGCTTCATGGTGCTCGTTCAAAACGGCACCCCAGCCGTAAGACGAACTGTCGACGTGTAGGTATCCGGTTTCGACAGGGCGGTTAATGGGGCGGCCGTTGTGTTGGGTGGGCACACCCACCCACCATTGCAGATCGCGCTCGAGCTGGCGGGTAAGCTTGACACGGCCGGACCAAGAGTCGCGCGTCTTGAGCACATCATGCAGCTCACGAAGGTAGAAACGGGCAGGGGCAATGGCCAAGTAGAGAAACTGGCATTTGCCCGCGAGAGCGGCCAACTCGCGAGCTGGCAACCACCGACGATCGCGTTTTGCTCGTTGGATTAGGCGTTTGGCCGCGCGAGCAATGCTGGCGAGTTTCTCAGCGGGCGCACGAAGAGTAGGTGACCCCGATGTGTCAATTTCTAACCCCAGGTGCACGAGCTTCTGGGTGGGCTCCCACACGCCTTTGTTGGGGTTGCGCAGCAGACCAAAGCCCGAGAGGTGGCGTTCGATGTAGTCACGTTGCCAGATGGCCTCAGCCTGAGTCCGAGCTAGAAATAGGAAATCGTCCATGTAGGGCAACATGCGCAGGCCAAATCGTCGCCGGAAAATAGGTGTGCCATCTGCTTCAGCCGGGTTACGACGCAATGCCCTAGTGAGGACGTTGGTGAATTGGCAGAAGTAATAGGGGGACAGAGACCAGCCCATGGGAAGGCCAGCCAGTCGGTACAGAGTGCCGCGGTAATCGACAGTGAAAAAATCCCTGTCCTCAGGGGCGATTCCAACCGCGTAAAACCCGTCTTGCAGGTCCATCTGTAACATGTAGTCCCCAGGGCGCGCCAGGTTGCGTAAATGCGAAAGCGTCTCAAACGAAAGATCGCGCGTCTCACAATAGCGGTTCAGGGGGCGAAGGTCAATGATGAGCCTCCATTTGTTTGTTCCAGGCTTAGGAACCAGGAACAGCCGGGACACCCATTTTGCGCAGTAGCCTCGCTCCCAGGCCCCAACGGCCAGGAAGCGAGCCAATTCACCGTCCATAAACTCCAGTTGAGCAGGAGTAGCATCCCCCATTGACACCCCCTGATGAAAAGAAGGTGGGGCAAGCCCGTCCAAGAAAGGAACGCGTACACCTCGGGATATCCAGTTGAGAACACTGCGATTTGCGCCAGCGGCTTGCCAGTTGCCGAGATTACGACGGACGCGATGTCTCATAAAAGGGGAGTCGGGAGTACAGGAATTGGCGCGATGGATGTCGCGAGGGGGGCGAGCAGAGCGCCCTGTCGCTCTGCTGGCCCTCTCCGCGTCGGCGTCAGGGTCCACGGTGCGCGGCACAGTAGGAGTGCCGCGGCGTGGGAGTAGCCATGTGCCACTGGGCGCTGGCTTGGCCACTGGCAGTGTACTGTCACTTTGTACTCGAATCTGTACTAGACGACGGGCATACGCCGGCATACGCCCCAATCGGAGCGCATCGCGACACCTACGCCGAGTAGGGGCCCGTACAGATCGAGCCATGCCCACACGGGAAAGGGCAGCCAGGGGTTACTGTTGGTCGACACTGGTCGAAGGTCTTGGACCTTGTTCCACTGAATGGGGAAGCGCTGCAGCTTCGTCCTCTCCTCGCGTTGGGCGAGTAATCAGCAGCTCGTTCGCGGGTAGTAGTTAGCACGTCGCAAGCGGCGCGCGTACATTAACCACACAAACCCTAACGGGTTTCTCCCAGGGGGGGCCCCGAAAGGCGTCGCTCACCGTACATGTTACGATGGCGGAAGACCGGCACCCTGCGCGGCAAAATTGCCGCGACTTTGCTGTGGTGCGCTCGATGGAGCGTGCCACAGCAAAGGAGAGTGACCGGTCGGTCCGCCGTGAAGGCAGGTGGTGGCTCTGACCGGCCCCCGCAATCGTGCGCGCGCACACACGCGCTACGGGCGCCGCGCCAGGGCTATCTCGTACAGGTAGAGAAACCACATAAACTAGTTTAGAACATATCTCACCCCGGAACATATAAACGCTCTCAAAATTCAGGGTAGAAAGGCGGCACGCGTGTACGGGGCATTTTGAAAAAAAATGCCCCGTACACGCGTGCCGCTTTGGTGTCGGGGGCGTGCGCGAATTTTCATAAGGGCCCCCGCGGCCCTGTCGACGTGGCGCGCTCCGGTACGAGTACTAGGGCGGCACGCGGCTAGGGCGGCACGCGAACCGTGGTATGAAATGAACCTTAGAAGGCTCGGTCTATACAGAACGTAAAAAAGCGACGCATCGCCGTCGCTATATCGGTACGAATCATCCCCTACCCGTATCCCGTACCCCATAGACCAGGGGTAGTATTAAATGAGCTAGGCGGGGCTGCTTTCAAGGCGGCACTTCTGTGACACAGTACACCACTGTATTTTGGTGATTTCCGATATCGCCTTCGTCTGACACAACTGTATGTAGCCAGTGTGTACCGGTACGGTCACGAAGAGTATATGCCGAATATCGTCCGTGAATAGTCGCTAGCGACTACAGGAAATTTACGATGCCAGACGATGAAACTACCGCCGCTGCCGCTGAGCCACCACGCACTACAGTTCTAGCTCCGGGCCAATGATCCGGCAATAAAACACCCCTCGAACTAAACGGCAAATCTCACACATTTTATCTCATTCAGCCAATGAAATCCCGTACCACAGCGATTATCGTCAATTCACCGCAAAATCATCATCAAAGCAACAGTCAGCGCCGTACCGCAGAATAAAAATTTCAAATTACCCGAATAAGGCGGGAGGGCGGAAAATAGTGCTGTTATAAAGACCGTGCCGCTGGTAAAAGTTAAGTAAAGTTCGCCCCGGTACATCGGCCGAAGCCGCCCCAGCACTTGACCTCGTGCGCTAACTGCATTCGTAGGTCTGGCATAGCCCGTAAACCGTGCCGCTGGTATTTAGTCGCTAGCGACTAGCGACAATATGACAGCACGACAGAATGCTGAATGCTGCTGATGCCTGCTGGGACGACTACCCTATCGCCGACACTCGCCGACAATCGCCGATGAGGCCTTGGCAAGCAGTAGCGGCCGCCTTACCGTGCGGCCTACAGCAGGCGCCGCTACAACGCGACTACTACAGCGCTAACGGTATGCAGTATGTGGTTTTCATCGGATACTTTAATAATACTGCGACGATATATTAATCGGGTAGATCAGATGATCATATCATCATGCGGGTGCCGATCCGTTGGTAGGCCGGGTGCTGGGGGACCCAGGCGTGCCCGGCGTGCCCGAGGTGCGACGGTTCAATCTGCGAGGTGCCAGCCCAGTTGTGAGGCAGGTGTGTAAGGGTACCGGTATTGGGCAGTGCGGCCGGACGAGTACACTGTAAAACTAAGTGAGGACCCAAACTCTGGCAAAGACTTGGAAAATATCCGGGGGGTGCTCACGCTCACAGTCGCCCACTCCGAGTCGCCACAAGGTCCGCCACTTCAAAGCACGTGACGATCGTGAACTGCGTCTAGCGATTTTACTGCCCCTGGCTCGTCCGGGCCACTGAAATATATGTGAGCAACCCGGCGCAGTCCGCGCTGGAAGACCTTACTACGATTCCCGAAGTGCCGAGGCCTCGACAATGAGGATGTCTCAGTCCAGTCGCTTCTTCGCGGCGGTAGTCCTTTGCGCCTCGCTGGCTGTCGTTGAGGCCAAGGGTGGTGGCGGCGGAGGCGGTGGCGGAGGGGGCGGCGGCGGAGGAGGCGGAGTCGTCGGGTATGGAGGAGTCGGAGGAGGCGGAGTCGGTCGTGCGAGCGGTGGTGGCAATGGCGGCCCGACATGGGCGGCTGTGTTGATAACCACCATACCGGTGACATGCTCCTTTGTCCTCCTGGGCTGCATCTTGAGAAATTGCTGCTATCGCGCGAGCTACCTGCGAGCCATGTCCCGTGGCGAGGCGGCCTTTCTGGCGGGCGCGCCCCCCGGGTGGCCGAAGGCTGCGAGAGCCAAGTATCCTCCCCGCTCGGCGGTGGGCGGCTTGCTGACCGCGCAGAGCGCGCCCGTCGTGTGGGAAGGGACCTATGCCGAGGGCGGCATGCGCAAGGTCACCAAGTACAGCCTCACCCTGAGCGAGGATGGAACGCTGCAGGGCTCCGCCACCGATGCGGACGGCCAGGCTACCGTCACGGGAAGCTTCAACCAGGACACCGGGCGGGCGTCCTGGAAGGAGATCACCGGCCGGCTGAAGGTGCAGAATCCCCCCATCCCTCCCTGCCATTGCATCGCCACCATGCATGCGGAACCGCAGCAGCGTTTTCAACACGGGTATCGATGTTCTGCTGTGCAGCTGCTTCCCGTGTTTAATGTGTAAAATACCGGGCGTCTCGCCGATGACCCAAATGGGGTGGGAATCATTGCTGGTGGTGAGGAGGGTGTTTTGGGAAGGGGGGGGGTACAATGTTTGACTACTCAATCTGAATGCATGGGGTGTGGATGTTGGTAATTGCATCATTCGCTCGGTATTTTGCCTGGCGAATAAATGCGTTATTTGTGTAATGCCTCAACTTAGCCATCGTTATATGATAGATGTGTCAGACGGAAATACATTATTTACAGCTTCACATTAGTACTAGGATATAGTCATATAATGGTGTCAATGCATATAGTTAATAGTGTATTCCTTCGTTATCGATAATGACGATATCTCCAGATGCACACACACAAACACACACACACACACACACACACACACACGAATAACACAGGAAGTCTGATGACGAGACATAGGAGCACAGGAGAATCCCAGTGGGCCATTGTCTACCCTCTAGTCATGCCTGGCTGATGTTGACATTGGTGAATTCTGAGTGGTTTGCCACTGCCCTGCCAGCCTGGCATACTATATAGGATCATAAACCCTCAGCGTTACCGTAGCTGACACGGCCAGATGCTGCGCCGCAGGTGTGTGTTCAGGTGTGGGCAAACCCTGGGCCGGGCGGCAACTTGGAGAGCCTCACAGGATTGTACGCCGCCAACACGGGTGTCTGGGGGGAGCTTGACCTCATCCCCGCCGGCGCGCTCTCACCTGGCGGGGCTACACGAGGAGGTGCCGCAGCTGGAGATGGGCGTGGTGGCAAACACCAGGGCAGGACGTCGTCTGTCTCCAAGACACAGTCTGACCGCAAAGTCGAGCTTTGGCTGTCCAGCAGTCCTCAGCCACTGGAGTTGGCTGCCCGGGGCACAGCCAACGGGCAGGATGCTGCTGCCCAGGTCTGAGGCACCGGATGCCGCATAACGGAAGATGATGAGTAATGCGCGGTTACAGGATCTCTGAAGGGCACCAGAAAGACTGAGGAGAATATGCACTTGCATATTGGGCTCGTTACATGCCTTTGAATTCAGCTTGGTGGTGTGTAAGATTGGTGTAAATGATTTATTGAATTGTGTCCCGGTGGCCGCCTCACTCTGTTGGCATGTGAGTGGATGAGGCTGGATACCATTGATGGCAGCTAGCCTGGATAGCCCCTCTGTCTGTCAGGTAGACAAGCTTCGGGCGCCTCCCCCCCCTTCGCCCATCATGAACTCTGCCACGTGATGGATGTGCTGATATTGTCGTGTACCTGGAATCAGGACACATGTTAATTCACCACCATGCCAGCCCTTCCTCTTGCAGGTTCGCCTCCTTGCTCATTAGCGCTACCGAGTGCCCCAAAGTAACAGGAGCTAGTGGAGCAACTGCATGATGACACGCATCGACTTGCCCCCCTCCGACCGCCCCGATTGTGAAATGTATTCTCCTTGACATCTAACACTCGTGCAACGGCGAGTTGGATGGCCTTGTCTGAATAATGATGTCACAATGTCAAGTGTCCATGTCACTTGACTGCGATTGACTGAAAATGATTAAACTAACAGCAATGCGGTAAAATTAAATCATGTTATATATACATGCCTACCGCCTGCCAAAATATGGCTCCGAAAACATCGCATCGCCACATTGTCGGGCGCGTGATTCAGTGATTGCGTCTCCATGCTCTATCGTGGCGCGTGCTCCGAAACCGTACGCACGCCCAGTCCATCCCCACGCACCGTAGTTACTGATGACGAATTTTGGTTGGATATTTCTCTCCGGAAAACCTGCTAGATTCCCGGTAGGAGTTCTCTCGCATAGAGTTCCTACCGGTCACGTGGTCTTTCGTAACACGTATGATTAAGGCAGACGTTCCAATCGTATCATGTAAGTCGTATGTGGTACCAAAAAATGCCCGCTGACCACACTATCGCCCCGGTCAACATTCCGGTAGGAAATCCGTATACCCGAGAACTTCTACTAGAAATCGATATTTTACGATGGGAGAAGTTTCTTGCCAAAACAGTCCTACCGGAAATCCGCGGTTAAAACAGTGCCTCCACCGCCGCCCCAACCGCTAGAATCCCGCGGTGCCATTGCTGCACCACTCCCCCATCACCACACAAGAGCGGCAGCATACTGGCTCCCGTATCGTGAATAGCCGCAGAATCGACCACCACGGTCAGGCCCGTATGCCACCATAGCCCGACATGTCCACTCCCCGTGGACCGTCACCGCTCGGTCGTCGCGTGACCAATGCCCCACCTCGCTGGCAACACCGATCAGCACGCCATGGAGTCGCGCGGCGACCGAGCGCCCGAGCGGTGATGACAGTCGACGGGGGCTAGACATGTCAGGTGCACACGGTGCTCACTGTAGCGGCCGAACCTGCAACTATGCACGATACGGCAGCCGATGTGCTGCCGCTCTTGCGTGGTGGTTATTGAGTGGTGCAGCGACGGCACCACGGGATGGCGGGCAGCGCTTAGTCGTACGATAAGAGCTTTCAGGGCGTACCGACTATCGTATCCGTTCCGAATAGTCACTGACTGGCTTCCGGTAGGAAATACCCGGTACAACAAGAACGTTTGCCTTACCTTGTAGGATAAGAACGTCCACCTAAGAAATCGCGATTTTTCCCGGATCCCGGGAAAAACGGAGCCGCTGCAGTCCGACAGTAGGAAGGTTGGCTGTGGGCGGATCGACCCGCCCCGCCAAACAAACACGCTCATCTGTGATCGGTCTCCGCCCCGCCTCACGCCGGTCAAATACGTCCGGCTGTGCATATGACCCGCTGACTTAGGCTAGGGCTGAGCGGTCTGAGTCGAGGCGGGGAGGGGCGGCACGCGGTGAAAGCGAGATGGTCGTGGCAGAGGAGTCGCGACGACCCGCGACGAGGGCGGCCACGGCTCGCCAAGTTCCCGTCAACGCCCGTCGCCTAGCTATATGGTATAGCTAGGCAAAATTCTATCTAGAATTGAAACTGATTAAAACGGCTAGTATGTTGCATGTCGCCTGCCCAGACTGAGTTGCTCTTAGGGCTTGCCATATCTAAACACGGTGGAAAACACATGGTGTTGTCACAATTCGGGTTGCCGGCTATCATCTGTCCGAGCCCCCAGGCGTTTGTGCGTGGGCGTTGGGCATGGCGGTGGAACGAGACTGGGGCAATGTGACGCTGAAGGTGCATCATGCCAAGTACATTCACGACGTGATGCACAAGCTAACCTTGCTGACGCTTACGCTCCGAGCACCCCGGCGGAGGTTGGTGCTGATATCCCCGGTAGCAACAAGTTGTTAGTTGCGGAGGTGCCATATCTGCCCTTGTGGGCAGCATGTTGTACGCGATGGTGGCGAACCCCCCCCTCCTCCCCCGACAATGCCGATGCAGTGAGCAAGTTGTTCCGTATGATGGCCAAGCCCGAGGAGCGCCACTGAGAGGCTGCGAAGCCAGTCATGCGATACCTGAAGGGTACCAAGACCCTGGGTCTGACCTTCAGTGCGGGCAAAGCTGACGGCCTATTGCACGGATACTGCGATGCTGACTGGCCAAAGACGTGGTGTCGCGACGCTTTACCACTGGCGTCGTTTTCATGCTTTGTGGAACTGCGGTAGGTGACTTGGAAGTCGCAGTTGCGTGCGACAATGGCGCCGTCAATTAGGGGGAGAATCGGGAGGTAGATAGGAGCCTGCATGGCGGAGGCGGAGTACATGGTGTTGTGTGCTGCGGTGTGCGAGGCGTTGTTCTCTTGCGAGTTGTTGTGCGAGATGTGTTGTGCTAGTCCGAGGCTACAGTGATCTTCGAGGACACCTGGAGCTGCATTGCGTTGACGCGCGACCGCCCCATGACCCGTACGTGGTGGCAGCAAGCACATCACCATCAAGTACCACTTCCCACGGGAAAAGGTGCTCAGCGGGGAGGTGGCAATCAAGTATTGTTTGACTGCACAGATGGTTGCGAATGCACTCACCAAGCAAAGGCTCTCGGAAGTTTGAAGCACGCGCAGTTCTCCATGCGGATGCTAGGCGCGTGAGGACTGCATGGCGAGTGGCCGTGTTGTTTTGATACCGTCATGCATGTGTTTGACCGGTTGTTTGGAGCCTTGACGTTTCCACACTCCCAACAATACATGTACACAGCGGAGCGATCGTACAGCTACGAGTCGTACGAGGACGCGAGTACATCTCCGGCATTACACGTACATCGTGGAGTGGATGTACATCTACGAGTACGAGAACGCATGTACCAGCAAAATAAAGATTCCGGCATTGCCGAGTATGAATGGTGGGCGCCATGCAGTACTACAATATACTGTAGAATATCGGCCGATCGATGCAGCGGCGAGTACTTAAGTGTGTTCTACGGACAAAGTAAGCGCTAGTACTCAGGTTCGCACACATGCATTAAGTACTAATGGCTGGCGCACGCGCCAGGACGCGCGCGAGTATAAAGGCATGGCGCGACTCGTAACAAATTATATCGTTCTATTCCCTCCTGCCAGCCAGGGCGCGTCCCCTTCCAGCAGAATGCTTTGGCAATAATAACTTGTCGACTAACACGGAGCGTCGCCTACCCAGGGTTTTCCGGAGCTGGATCGCTGCCTAAACGGCCGACCGTGTAGATACGCTGCAAGGTTTTCACTGTTGCCAATCATGTCCCGGGGGCGAAGAAAAGTCGTGAAATGCTGGTCGTTGAGGTCTTACGTAGGAGCGTCCCCTTTCGCCAACGTCGGAGCTGTGATCCCATGAATGTTGTTGCTGCAGGAACATCTGCTGCAACCAGCGGCAGTGCATGTGTCTCGCCGGCCACGGCCCGTCTCGCCCCTCTTGGCCTCCGCATGCTCAGCCCACTACTTGCGCATGCTCTGCAGGCTGGCCTCTGCATGCATGGCATTGCGCTTGCGCTTGGCCGCCGTAATGAGTGCATTGCTGAAGGCGCGCTCCGGGAAGGTGCTCGTGAGCTCCTTTTGCAGCGGCCTTTCCTCAAGCTCGCTGCTCGCTGCCAGCAGCCTCTTTGCGGTGCCCCTCAGCTTCTCTTCCGACATGCGCAGCGCGGCGGCGTAGTGCCATGCGTGCGTGCATGGCGGTGGCGTGCGCCAGGGCGGAGGCCAGGCTCAAGCGTCGTGCTGACTCAATGTCCTTGCCGCGACTGTCGCGCAGTTTGGGCAGCCCGCCGCTGCCAACCGCGGTGCAGTATACACCAGCGCGGCAGCCAAGCCAACGGACATGGCCATCCATTCACGGCTGACGAAATTTGAAATCGCTCAGTCATCATGCAAGCGCGCGCGGTTTTAGACAGTGATCATCCAACCGTGTTGGAAGTTCCGTCACTGGCCTCAAATTATATAGTCTTCCGAAATGCTTCGACCATTTGCTTGTTGACTATAACGGAGCGTCGCCGCGTACCCATGCATGGCTTTCCGGAACTGGATCGTTGCCTAAACGGCCACGGTAGAGGCGTTGCAAGGGTTTCATCACTGTTGCCAGTCATGTCCCGGGGGCGAAAAATAAATGCGCACGTGCAGCATGACGACAGAGGGACTTCGCGGCCCGGCGATGGTTTGTTTTGCTTTAAAATATGTAGGTTTTTCCTTTCCCAAGTACTTTCCGTGCATTATCCGGACGCTTGCATGTAGTAGTCAAACTCAACCACGACCCCCTCCCCCCCCCCCCCCCCCCTCCCCATCCTCATCCTTTTCTTTCGCCCATGGGACAAGACTGGCACCAGTAAAACCCTTGCATCATCTCTACGACGGCCGTTCAGGCAGCGCTCCAGTTACATACAACCTGGGTAGGCGACGCTCCGTTATAGTCAACCAACAATTTACCGCATTTGCAATATTAAATGGAGGCCAGTGACGGAATTTCAAACACTGTTGGATCACCGTACGTCGTCTAAAGCATTGCCATCAAAATACCCGGCAGTGACCATCCCCATCCTACCATCCTACTCCCAACGCATGAGGGGTTTGCTATATTATCATTTATTGTTTCAGTAGTCTACTAACTAAGTCTAAAAGTAAAGTTCGCCCCGATTCGTCGGCCGAAGCCGCCCCAGCACTTAATACCTCGCTCGTGCGCCAACTGTAATCCTTAGTTGTCGGTCTGGCATAGCCATCGTTTATACCGTTGCCTCATTCGAACCCCAAAGGGCTAACGCCTCAACCGGGTAAACCCGGGACACGGGCCCGGACGATATTGCCCTGAAATCACGACAATTCTCTTTTAGCGGGGAATAGATCCGGGGACCTCCGGAGTACGGACCACCGCTGTACCGAGGTCAGGCAACGAGGCCTGTCTTGGTACTCGGTCGTGCTCGCACTAGCACTCGCTTAAGCGCGTTGTATATGCGTAATATAATCCTAATATGACCAGGCGATACATCAGCGACGACCTACATACAGGGTATTATTAAATACTAACCGTATGCGGCTGACGGTCGTGAAGCAGTCGTCAAGTGCTGCATGCCCCGGGCCGACGATGGCTGCTACTTCGCTCACGACACAGTCAGACGTGTCTCTCACCACACCAAACCTCTCACACAAAGTTAGACACACGGCCTCTCGCCTACCCCGGGCGACCGCTCGCTCTCACCTGCAGTACGGCGATGGCAGAGTCAGCGGCACACGATGATGTCAGCGGCCTCCTTGCACAGCCAGATGTCGCCGCCCACCCGGACGAGTCGCCGCCGCCCGCGGTTGGCGAGGCGGAGCTGACGGCGATGCCACCCGCCGCGGCGTCGTCACCCACAGCAGCGGCGCCGGAGGCGCACTCGGACTCCAAGCCCTCGTACAATCGGACCGACACCATGCAGATCGACTCGATGGGGGAGGACCAGCTGCAGACGCCGCTGATCGTGGTGGCAGAGAACTTCCGGCCGAGGCCCGACGCGGTGCTGAACTCCAACCTCACGCTCGGTGCCCCCCCCCCCCCCACCCCCCTTTTCGAGCCCCCTTGCTGAGTGCAAGGTCCGCCTCTGGGGCGGGGGGGGGGGGGGGGGGGGGGGCGAGAGCTGCCAGTGTCGCTTATCTACTGACGATGTGCCCCCGGTGGTACGGTGGTCGCCACAGGCAAGGTTCTGGGCACGGGCTTCATGGGCGCCGTATTCGACATCAAACACGCCGACGGAAGCCCCGCCAGTGCGCTCCGCCGACGACGGCTTGTTGCGGGAGCCAAGGGGGGGGGGGGGGGGGGGGGCTGCGCAGCCCTGACGCTGTTTGCGCTGTGTTTGAGCAGACCGCGTGCTGAAGACGTTGAAGGAGAACGCGGGCGAGGAACCGCGAGACCTGTTGGAGCGCGAGATGGTGGGGGCTTGGGGGGAGGAGGGGCGGGGGGGGGGCTAAGGGCGCGAGACTGGAGCAGCGAGGGGGGAATGGGGGGGGGGGGGGGAGGGGTGCAGGAGCTGAGGGTTGACTCGCCTTGACTATCCTTGCCTGGCGCTCCGAAGGTCATCGGGCGGCTGCTCAGCCAGGCATTGGGCATCCGCGACGAAGAGGGTGTGCCCCCCCCCCCCCCCCCCCCCCCCCCCCCCTCCTCCCCCAAAGGCCCTCCGGGCCTCATCCTCTGCCTCAACCCCTTCCCTCTCCATCACTGTGATAGTGTGCATCACAGCGGCGGCAGTAGCATCACAAGCATCGGGTGGTCTTTGACTTCCTTTTAATGTTGGACGTCAGGCGGGATTGTCGTCCCGGGCTTCATGCACGTGCAGGCGGTGGTGCGCCACGGCGGTCCCAAGGGCAAGCTGTTGGGTGCGTGCGCCCCCCCCCCCCCCCCCCCCCCCCCCCCCCGCGCTCTCGCCCTCATGTCGTTTGCGCCAGCTGCATGCCCGCAAACTTTCCGGCCCGCCTCACCCCCCGCCCCCCTTTCTCCGGGTGCATCCCCTCGCCAGGCATTATCCTGGAGAAGGTGAACAGCGTAGGACTGCTACAAGCGCGTGATGGCATTCGGGCGCACCAAGCCAGTGAACCTGAGCTACATCCGGCAGATGCTGTTCCAGGTGCTGACGGCGCTCAAGGCCGGGCCAGGACAGCATCGGCTTCCACCACCGCGACCTGCACCTCGGCAATGTCATGGAGCACTTCCCGCACGGCGCGGGCCCCAAGGCGCGCATGATGGAGCGCACGCTCAGCCTGCGCGAGGTCAAACGCGACCACGTGAAGCTGTCCAACACCGGCTGGAAGTACCGCCCGGACGAAAACGCGCCGAGTTGGCGCGACGTGGACGTGGCCGGCAAGGGTAGAATTCAAGATCATCGACTTTGGCTGGGCGGTCGCGGATGCGGTGGACCCCGAGGACATCAGCAAGATGATGGAGGAGGGCGCACAGACGGGCACCATCGGCTGCTGCCGCTGCCTGTGCTGCATCCCCAACCGGGTGGGCGCCTCTCGCCACCCCCCGAAAAGCGCCCTTGACTACACACGTCCCAGGGAGGGGATGTGGCTACTGCACATGGGGGAGTGCAGACATGTGCAGTGATTACATGATAACATGTTATTCGTTTACGCAGAGATGCGGGCACCTCGAGGTAATGAACATACTATACAATAATGAAATATATATTCATGTGTACACACACACACACGCACCCCCCCCCCCCCCCCCCCACACACACACACACCACATACACTCACACACACAGACGCATGCACCGCCACATGTAATTGGGTTCGCGGGTCGAAAACGAAAGAACTATATTGCAGCATGGAGTCAGAGTATCCATGTCGTGTTCGTGGTGCATTCTGATGTATTTCAAGATAAATGTAGTTTCCTCTCTTTGGGGCGGGTCTAAACAACGGTAAAACGCGAACCCAAAGTGTGCTTACCGTATGAAGTTGTATCAATAGCTTTGCACGTCAAGCAGGCGCATGGGGAGAGACTGTTAAAGAGGTACCCGGGGGTGCGTTTGAATTGCGCCGTCTTTTCCGTGAGTACAAGTGACGAGGTCGCTCCTTGTCTCCCCGCGCATTGTTGCTTTTCTTTGACTCACGCCGCCGGCGCGCTGCATAGCCTCACGCACCCAAGCGCCCAGTGAAGACCGGCACGGCGGGGGCCGCCCCCAAGGCCGACATCCCCAAGATGTCCTTCGCCGCGCGGCTGTACCACCGCACCTGGCGCGGCTCCAGTGACTGCTGGCGGATGCTGTCCTCGGTGGCCGCCGTTGTGGACGGCATGCTGTGGCACACGGACGATAAGGAGGGCGTCGCGGAGCTGCAGGACATGCTCTACCAGGCGTCTGGTGGGTGGCTGCTGCCCCTCTAAACGACGTTGATCAGAGTCGCAAAGGCACAACCAATAATAGTATAATGTATATGTTAAGACCCATATAACATATGTAAAGACCCACGTACGAAAATGCCCTGTGTATACACAGGGCATTTGGGTGCCCTGTGTATACACAGGGCATTAC
Organism: Tetraselmis striata; assembly: GCA_006384855.1. Lineage (NCBI taxonomy): Eukaryota > Viridiplantae > Chlorophyta > Chlorodendrophyceae > Chlorodendrales > Chlorodendraceae > Tetraselmis > Tetraselmis striata. The sequence continues at coordinate 120,959 of VCJN01001322.1, forward strand.
CTTGTATGCCATGTGTACACACAGGTCACTTGCATTGACCTGTGTACACACAGGTCATTTTGACCATGACCTGTGTATACACAAGTCACTTGAAATCGCCTTGTGTACACACAGGTCATAGAAAATGACCCAAGTGCGAAAATCGCTGCCTTGTTTGTACACAGGTCATATGACACATGACCCAAGTACATGTTTTCACCCAGACCATTTCACAGATGCCCCATGTGCAAACAAGGTGTCGGGTTTTAGTTATCATGGGTGACCCGTGTATACACAGGTGGATACCGTAATGACCTGTGTGTACACGGGTCATAAAAAGTCACCTGTGTGTACACGGGTCAAAGTAAACATGACCCGTGTACACACAGGTCAGTACGGTATCGACCGGTGTGTACACAGGCAAAATAATGACCTGTGTGTACACAGGTAGATTAGAAATATGACCTGTGTACACACAGGTCAAATTGATGACCTGTGTATACACAGGGCGACCTGTGTGTACACGGGGCATTTTCGTACCTGGGTCTTAACATATACATATATATGTATATACATACACACAAAAATATATGTATACATATGTATGTATGCATGTATGTATATGTGTATACTGTATATATATATGTACATATATGTACTTATATGTACATGTGTACATGTGTACATGTGTATATGTACGTGTGTATATGTATGTGTACATATATGTACATATACTGTACATATATGTGTATACTGTATATATATATATGTGTGTATGTATGTATATGTATACAGATATATGACATATATATGTATATCACACCCCAGCCAGAAGTTTTCCTTCTCAATGACAGGCTTGAGTGTTTTCGGTACGTTTTGTATACACATGATTGTACATTCGCCTGAAACGGGCCAGAAAATGAACCCCGCCCTGACAGGAAACAATTGGGTTTGCCAGCCGCCATGTAGTTGAATGTTGCCGCCACGCTGTCGAACAATACTGTTATTTAATAACCCCCCCCCCCCCCCCCCCTCCCCCCTCAATGCAAAAAAGCTGTACGGTATCACAGCAGAGGTTAGCACAAGTTGGCACTATTCGATACAGAGACTACTGGCAAGCTTTACTCCAGCCTGCAGACGCACAGCGCATTAAGTAATCCTTTAGTTGTGGTTGGTGTGTACTGTTGCGATATTTTATTCTGCTGTTTTTTACACTTCTCCTTCATAAGCGGGCGGCATGAGAATGTTTATGCGGCACTGCGCAGGGGTGTACATCCGCGTGAGGTTCACCGACAAGTGCGAGTCCGACGTGTACAAGGCGAAGAAGTTCGGGAGGGCCTGGCAGGCGCGGACGCTGATGCGCATGACGCAGGGCTGGGCCAACATGGCGTGGGCGATAGCCTTCCCGCAGGACCCGGGCTACACGGTGGAGCAGGCGCTGGAGCACCCCTTCCTCAAGCCGCTGTCCGCGGAGGCGGCGGCGGGGGCCGTTTCCCCTGCGAGACGCGCCACGCCGCCCACGGTGCCCGAGGAGATCGAGCTGGTTCCAGTGGAGGCTGCTGCCGCCTGACAGGCGCAGCCCCCTCTGCGGCTGCAAAGGGCTCACAGCAGCCCAACTGGGCCCGATGTGTCCAACGCCGTAATGCACGCGATGTGCCTACTGAACTGGGAAACATATAATCATCCGGAAATAGTGTATCAACCAGGTATCAGCATACCACCGAATCCCCGGCTCGCTGTGGTACGAAACAGTTCATTATTTTCCGGCCTGCAAACCCAACCACGGCGCCATGGTTACGTGTAGATCAGGCAGACGTGCAGGCATCTGTGTGAGTTTTGTGGCAAAGGACCACAACGGCGCTGGATTGTTATCGGGCGAGTTGAAAAGCGGGGTGGGGGTCAGAGTTTTGACGCCGCCCACAGCACAGTAAGGCCCGCCCAGGCGCGCCTCCGTTCCAAGGACACCCTCGGCTTGGGCTATGGACCGTTGCTGCGGGTTGACGGTTCTGAACGGCGGCGGGCTGGGGTGACAAGCCGGGCAGCCACATCAGGAGGGTGTCCCGCTTAGTGTCGGGGTGCACTGCATGATCGGGAGCCGATGCGGACCCCGGTAGGTGAGGGCGAGTGGCCTTTCCGGAGGTCGGCAGGATGGAGTCCAGGGGGGAGGGGGGAGAAAACTTTCATATCCTTTGTGTGAAATTCGGGATCAAATCTGTTGAATCTCAATCTAGCGGAGAAGGGCGCGCCCCGGGGGAGGGGGGGGGGGGGGGGGGTAATACAAGGGGCTCATTGCCAGCAACCATCTCCGCGCCGCACGTGCAGGGGCTTGAGTTTCACGGTCCACCTCGCAGCAGCAGCCGGCTCCCTTCCTACTGCTTGGCGAGGTGGTTCTCCATGGGTGGCATTGAGGGCGCCTGCACGCAGGGGAGGGGGGGAAGGGAAAGGGGCACAGGGGATGTGTCAAGGGGGAAGGGAGAAGGGGGGGGGGGGGGGGGGGGGGCTCGTGTGGAACCTCCTCAGTAAGCACGTGCACACAGACTGGGGGATGATGTGCGGGAGGTCAGCCCGAAGGCGGTGGGCATGCTTTCTGTTCAGTATCATCGCCACTCGTGTTTTTATGGACAGGCCGCTAAATTCGGCTGACCGTATCGAAACCGGATCCGGTTGCGGTGCTCTGGCATGACGAAGCGTAAAGTACTCAGCGTTTTCGAAATGGAAACAGATCGATAGAAATGTATCCCAATAACAGGTACGCGTTGCCGCGGCAACACGCACAAATGATACTCGCCCACAGGGCACAGTAACATCCGGAATGCAGAAAAGGGGGGGGGGGGGGGGGGGGAGATCGCCACATCATCCCGCTCCTCCTGGGTGCCTTAGGGTTCTGCTAGGGTTTTGCCTCTGGAATCAACCAATCACGTCCCTTCTGTAGAGTGACACACTAGACACACGCGTATTGGGGGGAGGGGGGTGGAAGAGGCGCGGGCCCGGGCGGCTCGTACGTTCTCCCACTTGTTGATTTCGTAGTTGGCGCCGTGTGAGAGCAGGTACTCAAACACCCGCATCGCGCCCTCGTCGCCGCTGTCGCCCCTGCGCACACAGCCGGGCGCCGTCAGCACGCTCCATGCCCCGCTCCCGCCCCTCCTTTCCATGATCCCCCCCCTCTCCCCCCCGAGAGCTGTCCACTTCACTGAAGCAGCTGAAGCGGCAGGGGGGGGGAGGGGGGAGGGTCTCACTTCTGCCTGGCGAGAAACACGGGCGTCAGGGAAAAGTTATCCAGCTCGTTAATCAGTTTCAACCGCTCCTGCGTCTTCTCCGCCGCCTGCGCCAGCCCGCAGCCCCTCGCCAATCAGCGCGCCGCCCAGCAGCATGCAGCATGCTCCCCCCCCCTCGCTTTGTCCCTTTGTCCCACGCTTGGCCAAGGGGGTGACACACCATTCCCGTCGGTTGAGGCGCGCCTGTGCACAGTCTATTACTTGGAGGGTAGGAACATCGTGCCACGGGACTGGGCGCAAGGGGCGCACGCGTAGCGAAGGGTTGCCACTGGACACCCCCCCCCCCCCCCCCCCCGACACCGCCCGGACAGAAAAAGACCCTACCACCCTAGAGTTATTCTGAGCACAGTTTTGGGGGGTGCCCATTATCGCACATACGTAGCGGCACGAGGAAGCCAGCCAGCCCTTCTGGGTGCCGCCCTGTCACTTTCGCCGATTGCATTCGATTCGTGCTATTCAACAAACGGTGCCGCAGCGGTGATCACAACACTGCCAATTCGCACGCGGCATGCCTCCAAGATGCCAGATGTATACAAAGGCACGGCCGGCGCACTGCGAATCTTCCGATGGAAAGGATGGCGTGCGGCCCCAGTGAGAGGCTTTGATTCCGGGGGATGCGCCGGCAGCTGTCTAGTTTATATCAGCTACCGTATCCTATCAATGCATATCAGGGCGTCCACTTGCCAGTCCCGCCAGGGCCGCCCACCTGACCCTGGAAATCGACCCTGTGCGGTGGTTGGGGCTGAGTTGCCGCATGGTACCCGCGCGCCATACTTTCTCTCTCGCCGTTTGGAGACCATCTCGGAAGATACAGAAGGAGAGGGGTGTGTGTGTTGGGAGGGGGGGGCTTACATCTTCGGCGCTCTCCTCAGCCTTCTCCACCAGGGCCTTGACAGCGTCCAGGTAGCCGGCACGCGCGGCCAGGTGCATGGCAGTCCTGGCCGACATGGCGGGGATCAGTGGGGGGTCAGCTCGGCTCGTGACGGCAGTGCTCGGCGGGTGGGGGCTCGCAGCGCGGCGCACCTGCCGACACCGTCCTTGGCGTGCAGGTCGGCGCCTAGGTATACCAACGTCTTGCAGGCCTCCGGGTGGCCGCACTCCGCGGCCCAGTGCAGCGCGGTGCGGTCCCACTTGTCCTGTGTGCCAGTAGAAGGCAGCCATCGAGGTGAGGTAGGCGAGGTGGTGGCCCAAAGGTAGCGTGCACAGGGTAGCGCGTGGGGGCGCGGTCGCACCCGGGTGTCGATGTTGAGGTCCATTGTCCGGTCGAAGATGTTCTCAATCACGGTGACCAGCCCCTTCTCCGCCGCGTCGTGCAGCCGGAGACCGGGCTCCGGCGCATTGGAGTCCTTCGCCAGCAGGTCAGCGATGCCGGCCGACTTGCGGCGGTCAGCGGGGCCAAGCGTCTCTGCGCAAGCAGCGGCGCCGGCCGGACTTGTAAGCGAATTTTGCGGAGGGGCGGGGCACAGAGGGGGGGGGGGGAGGGAGGTGGGGGGGGGGGCGGGCGCGGGGGGGGGGGGGGGGTCATCCTGCGCACACACTGGGCGCCGGCAGGCACGCGCAGTGGGCCGTCGGGGCGACTCACTTATGCCCGGCCCGTCGCCCGCCCCCTGGGTATCCTGGCGCCACGAACAGCGCAACCGGCAAAGGTGAGATTTGCGGTGGATGAGGAGATATCAACGGACACGGCAGGCACAGCGCGCGGTTGTTGTTTGGGTTTCGGGGGGGGGGGGGGGGGGGGGGATATAGAGAGCCGAGCGCGGATGCCAGCGCGCAGCGCAATACCTTCGCCATCGTCGCCATGTCGCCCCCCGTGCAGAAGCTTGCTTGCCGCGGAGCTCTATCCCTGCACAGGCAACGCAATGCGAGCTGCGGTAAGGTTAGCCGGAAACGGGCCCGGTGGCAATCGCTGCCGGCTCTTCGGGGTAGGAGTTTGGGCCGGCGCACAGACTTGCGGGCCGGTGGGCGAGCGGGCGGGTCTCAACAGGTACGATATTATTGCTGGTACGAGTACGAGTAGAGGGGGGCGGGGCGGTTGCACACTGTCCGCCGACCACCGGGGAGGAAGGGGGCGTACGCTATAAGGAGGACCGCTTCTGGGGGAGACTTCCTGATAGCTCCCGAAGACGAACAATATGATAGCCCTTGTACCTTGTGACGTATGCGAGTGAAGCAGGGACGGGGGAGGAACACGAAGCTGGAGTGCACACCTGCTGCGCATGGCAACTGCGCGTCGGCCGCGCCGGCCGCCTGGCTGGCGGGGATACGAGCGTGAGTACCTGTAGCGACTATTGTAAAGGCATTTTAAAACAGGGGTAGTAATCCTTTCTAAACATAATATACAAGTACACAGCACACGCTGAACATATAAACGTAACACTCGCTACGGTATAGGATATTTTTAACACGAGAAAAATGTCCTACCTGTCGTCGTACATCATTGTAACCGTACCGTACATCACTGTGACCGTACCGCCACGTACCCGGTACCAGGGGTTGTTTTTACCGCCCGCCCCGGGGCCGGGACAGGACTGGCAACACCTTTTTTTGGATTAGTTCCTTATTGGCGGTTGATCGGAGACATCAGACCCGGAAACTTAAGATAATTGGAAAGCTCAGCGGTAGAGCGAGAGTACGTGCGTAGAAGTCGGCGGTTCAAGACCGGCTGGGCCGTGAGAGCTAAGTCGTCACTTCATATTGAGCGATGAGATTTCTGCTTTTAAGAATGGAAAAAACAATCCCAAAAATAACGCGCTGCCTATATCTGCATCGCGAGCACAATACAATGGTATATAGATAATACACAGCCCGATTGTTTATAGTGCTGGTAAGTTGATATAGTAATGGATAGGCAAAGTGGGAGATATAGTTAAAGTGAGCAACTGAGAATAATGCTCATACACACTTTGAATGAGATCATGCAGTAAAAATCCGTGTTGCGCCGAGGTATTTCTCTAGGCAGGACGTACTGCTGTGGTGATGGAAGCACAGGAATCAATATCTTCATGCCGGGTCCACCAGCACAGCTCGAAATAAACTTCACGCATGATGCTGCTGCAGGTTACAAGCATCGCCACGTCTTGAAAAGTGGCTATTCACATAGTGAAAAGATGAACAGTGCACAGCATTGAGCGGAACACTTGCTGTGTAAGCCGTAAATTTATCTACAAAGAACCATAATGACTTCTTACTCGACCAGTAATGGGTACTGCATGTGCAAGTATTACACTCACAGAAATGTATCCTAGGAGATTCCAGTCACAATGTCGATGGCTGCATCAGCCACAAGGGGGCAGAGATGCAGCTGCTGCGTGATGCCCACACAGCTGCAGTTGAACTCGCCCACCAGGTATGTATCCACACCGGCCTGCTTCTCCCCCAGGATAAAGTCCGCTGTCCAGATCAGCGGCAGCGGCTGCCCCTCCATCTCAAGAGTAGACATGAGCAAAGCCAAATCCTTGTTGATGAAGTTGTCCATCAGAGCCTTGAACTCCGGCGCGTCAGGCTTGTATGCCACATACTTTGCACCCGAGCTCAGGGTGGCCGAGATGCCGCCCTCCGCCGGCTTCTTGTGCACAATCTCCGTCGGCGTGTTGTAGATCATGTTCACGCGCAGCTCCCCCTCCACAATGCGCGGCAGAAAGCGCTGGTCAATCAGCTGCCCGTCGTCCCCCTCTATGTACTGCTCGCAGAATGTCAGAAACTCGTCCACCGTCATCTCCTCCTTGTGGTTGTCCACCGCCTCCTGCAGGTCCAGCAGGGTGGAGCCGGTGACAGGGCCCGTCCTGCCCCTCCTTCACCTTGACCACCCAGATGCCCTCGCCCTGGGAGCCGCGGTTCTGCTTGAGGACACGTGTGCCGGTGGCAACGGTGGTGGGGAAGCTCTCCTTGAAGGAGGGGATATCGTAGTAGGCGAAGGTGTCGCTCATGCCGCAGGACAGGTCCTTGATCTTGACAAGAGCATCCTTGGCGCCCATGCGCTTGATGACGTCAGGGTGGGACATGACGGCCTTGCCGGCGCCCGCCATCTCCTTCATTAGGGTGTTTACCTTCTTCATGGTGACGCCCTTATACTTGCCGGGGTTGATGCGGACGATAATGCCGTCCACACCAGAGAGCGTAGCTTTGACAGAGTCGTACTCATCGTCGCTGTAGAAGACAGGCTCGGCTGCCCACCCCTTGTCAATCAGTGCGTTGCAGATGGGGATGGTGTCTCGGCGATGACCCTCAGGTCCCTTGTCAGACCCGCCACGGCATTCAACAATCACGATGCGCCCACAAGGGGACTCTGGCGAGGTCAGCAGGGGTCGCTTGGCCTTGGCAGCGCTGATGATGCTGATGGCGGCGTCCGCCACCTTTGGGGTGAGGTGCAGCTGCTGCGTGATGCCCACACAGCTGCAGTTGAACTCGCCCACTAGGTACGTGTCCTGCCCATTGACCTTCTCCCCCAGGATAAAGTCCGCTGTCCAGATCAGCGGCAGCGGCTGCCCCTCCATCTCCAGTGCTGCCATCAGCTTTGCCATGTCTTTGTTGATGAAGTTGTCCATCAGCGCAGTGAACTCCGGCGCGTCAGGAGTGTACGTCACATACTTTGCACCCGAGCTCAGGGTGGCCGAGATGCCGCCCTCCGCCGGCGTTTTGTGCACAATCTCCGTCGGCGTGTTGTAGATCATGTTCACGCGCAGCTCCCCCTCCACAATGCGCGGCAGAAAGCGCTGGTCGATCAACTGCCCGTCGTCCCCCTCTATGTACTGCTCGCAGAATGTCAGAAACTCATCCACCGTCATCTCCTCCTTGTGGTTGTCCACCGCCTCCTGCAGGTCCAGCAGGGTGGAGCCGGTGACGGGGCTGTCCTGCCCCTCCTTTACCTTGACCACCCAGATGCCCTCGCCCTGGGAGCCGCGGTTCTGCTTGAGGACACGTGTGCCGGTGGCAACGGTGGTGGGGAAGCTCTCCTTGAAGGAGGGGATGTCGTAGTAGGCAAAGGTGTCGCTCATGCCGCAGGAAAGGTCCTTGATCTTGACGAGAGCATCCTTGGCGCCCATGCGCTTGATGACGTCGGGGTGGGACATGACGGCCTTGCCGGCGCCCGCCATCTCGCTCAGCAAGCCATTGACCTTCTTCATGGTGACGCCCTTATACTTGCCGGGGTTGATGCGGACAATGACTCCGTCTGCCGCCGCCAACTTTGCCTTGACGGAGTCGTACTCATCATCACTGTAGAACACGGGCTCGGCTGCCCAGTTCTTTTCCCGGAGCGCTTCGCAAATGGGAATTGTGTCTCGGCGGTGACCGTCCGGACCCTTGTCTGAACCGCCACGGCACTCCAGCACCAGCACGGTGCCATGATGCTTGCCCTGAGCCACAGAGAGTGGCACGCACGAGTAAGCAATCTCACCCAGCAGCTGTTGCGCACATTTCCTGCTTTGGTGTGGCTCGGCTCTGCACGGGGGGTTTGAGTGTATCAAATAGCAAATATTCTGCAGGGATTTTACTAAACATGTGAATGTATCCCGTTGATGATCAAGCAAGAGGCACTGTGCTTGCACTGCGCTGTTCCAGTCGTACAGGTCGGCAGCTGTGGCACTGGCGTGGGGGAAAGATGGAGACACGGGGGCTTTGGCGCGCGTAAGGGGTTGGTTGGGGGGGGGGGGGGGGGGGGGGGGAAGGAATCTCGGCCCACCATCGCTGCTACTGCTGGTATATATTGTCTCCGAACTTCTCCGCAACTCCGAAGGTTCTGGCCGGACGAATCTCAAAGCACCTGCAGGCAGCACAAGCAGCGGACGCCATCAGCTTTTGGCGTTTCCCCGACGCGCGTGGCGTCCTCGGGCGCGGCCGTTGTGAGTGCAGAATATATATTACTTTTCGCCAGATCGGCCATCAGTTCCCTGGGCATGGCGGGCACAGGCGGGCGCTACGCCCTAGCGAATTCCGCTGAGAGTTGAGATGACTAGACAGCCTTGTCGCTCAGTTTCGGATTCCTTTCGGGGCGTGGGACACCCGGAGCACAAGAGGCAGGGGTAACAGTATCTTGAGCAAACGCCGACAGTGTGCCTGGGCGCACCTGCGAACCGACAGGCCGTTCGCAGGCACTGCCGCTCTGCTACTGCCGACAGCTGCCGATGATTTGATCCGACAGTGGCCCTGCCGTAGTTGCCCCTGGATGTGCAGAATACAACACAGACCACCTCGTCGTTTTCCGGCTTTCCGGGGGAACGCGGCGTCTGTGTGCTGCGGGAGCTCTGGTTGATTGGGTGCCGCTCTTCTGTGTTCGCGTCGCAGTCGATGCGGTCCGTCGGGTGTGGCGCGCCGCCGCGCGGCGAGCAGGCCTGCTTTAGCGATAATTACCCGCCTTTAGCAGCGTTAGCGACCAGACGGCTGCGGCGCATGCACCGTCAGCAGCAGCACCGGTCATCAGCAGCAGCAACAACGATGGAACAGCGTTTATTTCCCGGCATCCAGAGGATAAAATATTTAAAAAAACACAGTGTCGGCGCCTGTGGGTTATCGGTATCATCCGTGAAATGAACGGCTACGAAAGCTCATATAATAATCTGCCGTGTAATGCCGGAGGGAAATCCGTACATATTGCATGTAATAATCATAGGTTCATAGTAATCGATTACTAATCGCTTGCTTACAAAATGAGGTGGTTCCAGTAATTTGCTTTCCATATGACAACGCGATACGATGACGGCGGATGACGAGCGCGCGCCATCAGGATTAATGCCGCCTCTGCACCGATCGTACATCGTACGATATACGGCAGCATGAATGAATATAAGAGTGAACAAATGAGAAGCGTTAAATGTTAACGGCAATACGATTTTCCCCCGTGACATGGCGGTCAATGATCAATGCATGATGTTAGGTGACCTGGGGGGTTAGGTGACCTGAGGTCAACGGGGTGTGGGGGCTCCGGCCCCCAGTGGGGTTCTGGAGAGGAAGCCCCCAGAAGCAGGATTTAACACATATCATCGCTTATCGTTCGTTATACAGGGATTATTTGTGATTATGTGGCTCGCAATGGTAGTAAGAGCCGTAGAGGCGGACTCTGCAGCTAATCCAAGCTTTTCATACGAGCGTGGATTAGATGTACCGGTAGTAATGATTACGATGGAGCGCGATGGGAAGGGAGTTCTACGTTCGGCGGAAGGGGACGCGACCGAGCTGGCGGCGGATCTGGCGCTGGGCGGAACAAAGCGCGCTGGACACCGGCGTCTTACGTCGTTGCTGGCCCGGTCGGCTCTGCATTCCCTACTCGTTGAGCACTTTCTCCCTTCCTGTCCTGTCGGCGCCTCCACATTACATTCGGCCTAGTGCCGCTATTGGAGTGGCCCGGGATGTTGTGCTGGGGAAGGCGTTCTACGTTTGGCGGAAAAGGACGCGACCGAGCTGGCGGCGCATCTGGCGTTGGGTGGCCTGCGTCTGTTGCACGCCCGTGGCGCCCCGTTCTGGGTTGGACCCCCCACTTCCACTCCTTGCTGCGAGACCTCAACTTCGAAGCTCCTTTCCTGTCGGCGCCTTCACATTACATTCGGCCTAGTGCCGCTATTGGAGTGGCCCGGGATTGTGTGCTGGGGAGAGCGTCCCTACTGCGTGGAGCGGCGGCTGGCTGGTGGCGATGCCTGGTCGGAGGCTACCATGGCGGTTCCTGCCTCTGTTGGCCCGTAGCTGGATTTCCTTCTGGATTTCTGTGTGGATTTCTTGAATGTTGCGTCTAGCTCATGTAATCATTACGATGGAGCGCCCAGCGGACCGCTCGCGGCCGTCGGACTTGACGCTGGCCCGGGGGGGGGGGGGGGGGGGGTGATTACATGATCGACTTCGAGTGCGTGTCCTCCACGACCCTCACTTGGAGCAACGACCCCCGCTGGTGCATCCCGGGGATCGCGGCGACCGAGGCGGGGCAGGGTAAGGTGGCAGCGGACCGGGCGTCTTCCGCCCCAGTGCATGGTGTTCACCGGTACTACCCTTTTGTGGTTGAGGACCGCGGCCGTCTCGGGAAGTCCGCTTTGACGGTGGTCTACGTCTTCGCGGTGTTGCTGGCTGTGCGCAACTTTCCTAGCGGTCCTTCCGACCTCATGCTTCCTTCGTGGCCAGTCCGTTCAGGCACTTCGGAACTTTGTCGCCAGCCAACCTGCCGAGTTCCGCCGTCACCTGTCGCGCACACGGCGGGGGCTGTTGCAGCGGGTCTCTGCTTGCGTGCATGGTCACATGGGCGGCATTCTCTCTGCCGGTGCGCAGATGGCCAAGTATGATGTGTGGGCTCGTGCCCATTCTGCATCTTCTCGGCGGGTTGCGGGCGAATATTCTAGTACGAGTAATTCTTTTCGCGTTGGACTTATTGCTGGTCTTTTGCAATTATTCACACGAAGTACCAGAAGTCCCTACCTGAGGGTAAAAGTAAACTTCGCCCCTGGTCATCAGCAGAAGCCGCCCCAATGCTTGAGCTCGTGCGCCAATTGCAGTCGTAGGTCTGGCATAGCCATCAGACCGTTGCCTCATTCGAACGAAGGGCTAATGCATCAACCAAGGAAACCCGGGACACGGGCCCGGTCGATATTGCCCTAAAATGACAGGGCCGGGAATCGATCCGGGGACCTCCTGAGGGGGAGACCACCGCTCTACCGAGCGGACAGACAGAGAGGCATGTCTGCGGTCTAGAGGGTAGCGGCTGTCTGCGCCTTTGAAAATACAGCCGCTACAGTACTAGTTTGAGTTACAAAAGCGCTAGCAACAAATCGCTTAAAGCAGTATTAGGAGATCAACTCCACAAGTCGCTGCTTAAAAGCGGCCTGCAACCCGCGCACGAGGCGGGACGGACTCCCGACGAGTCCGGACGGAGTGAGTCCGGTGGAACCACCTGTGCATGTGTGCGGAGGGCGACCCTTGACCGCGCTGCGCAGCTCAGGCAACAGGATGACGGACGAATAGTCTACGATGAGGCAGCGTGCACGCACTCGCGAGCTGCCACCAAGCTCAGCACCCCAATGAAATCTCCAGCGAGCAAGGCCTCCTTATGAGCTCGGGTGTTGGTGCACCGGGTGCCCCGCGAGGAGAGGGCGCCCTGATCCGCTGTCACCACCCGACAGCGCATACCGCACGGCTCCCCTTTGCTGACCTCACTCATTGTGCTCAAGACCATGCCCGTGTACTCCGACATGTCCATGCTGATGTCTCAAAGCGGGCCCCGCTGTCCCGGCTCCGTGTTGTACCACGCCGCCCATCATGCACTGCCAATCCCCGCCAAACAGGGTGTGCTCGAACCGATCCACAGCCGTGGACCGGGGCACTGCAATGTACTTGACCCCGTGTACCACATGCTCTTGAACTTTCATACCGTGGCTTGGGCTTCAAGCTCCTGGAATCACAGCTCCCGGTCACGTCGAACATTGGGAGGGAGAGCTCTCCATCTGGCACACTGTCCTCGAGTTATTCATCCCGGGGCACAGAGTTGCCCACAGGCAGTGCCTGCTGGAACGAGTCGTGTCATCCACCAAAGCGCTTCGGTACCAGGTACCCAGTTGCGACTCCCGCCCGCTGTAATACTGGCTATTACCGCTACCCATAGTAACTACAAATGCATCACCGCTCCCCATTACTAGACATCCAGTCTAATTACTCAGCACTATCAGGGGGAGCAGTATTTCGTAAATCACACCAGTAGACGAGTAGTACGAGCAGGTACTCGTGCATTCACTGGCACGAAGAATGTACCAGCATTAACAGTCGTACAGGTAAATGCAAAAGCACCCGCTTAACAGGCGTGTAGTATGTTGTAGGACTGGTAGAGAGGCATGAAACCGGAATGAAATATGGCGGACGGAAATCTCGTTTTATTTCCAATGAAACAAAAACATGCAATGGGCGATGCCACCCGCCAGCAATACTGGGCTGGTTGAGGCCTCACGAAGAGTGCCGAAGCACACGCACTCATCAGTGTTGTATGCACGTGACAGGGATCCAAGTGTCAATCCTTAATTGCGTCATTGGGTCCACAAACATGGTCGTGCAGAAGGGGGAAGGAGGGGGGGGGGGGGGGGGGGGTAGCTACTGCCGGTGCGATTTGCGCAGCAACATTCGCAACCTGGATGGCCCCAATATAGGCATTTTATCAAACCAAATGGCAATGTGTGGGAGAATGGCAGTTGTGCAGGCCGGCTGAGGTTTGAGGGCGGCATTTACTGCACAAAGCTATTAAGAACCTCATTGCCCATGCCCATGCCGAACATGCCAACGCACTGCACTCTCGTGGCATACTATCCACAAAATCGATAACAAAGACTCTACATCATGTTACCGGCCAGCTTGTACAGCTATCTGCCCGTCCTATCCATGAAAGCACGGAAGTGGAGATAGTCTTTCCTCATCGCATCGCACGGAGCGAGTGCACGTATCTGGGGCAGAGGTGGGGGGTTGGCTCGCGGCGTGGTGGGCGGTCTGCAGTCATGGGCCGGCTGATGTTTGGCAACCGGTTCCGTACAGCGCTCACACACCTTACGCTCAGCAAACAGTTTAGAAGATGGAGTAGGATTGGGGCATGCGGCTTAGGATGCGGAGCTTGCGCTCCACCGGGACCTTGGGCCCCGCCAGCTCCAGAATGTCGGTCTTGAGGTTGTACCACTCCAGACCAGAGAGCATCGCGCGCTGCTCGCGCACCGTGACGTAGAGCGCGTTGATGCAAAAGATCTGCAGCCCCATGTCCAGCGGCCCCGCCTGCCCTTGCGCTCCGCACTGCACGAGAGCGCGCTCGGCCTCCACCAGCAGCACGCGCAGCATGCGGCGCTGCTGCTCGGCGCGCGCCATCGCAGAGCGGTTGGTGAGGGACAGGCGCCGCATGAGCGTCATCAGGCCATACAGGGTGGCAAAGAAGGGCATTGCCGCCATCGCGGCAAAATTGATCTCGTTGGCTCTTAGGATGCGGTCCATCTGGATGAGCGCGCTCTCCATTTGCACCTTCATGCTTTGCATCTAGTAGGGGCAGAGGGGGGTGTCAACATAGCAGCTCCGCATATTAATGTCGCTGCGATGCAAAGGAGGAAGGGCACGGCACACCTGGATCATGAGCAGGTTGGACAGGTCACCGGTGACAAGACTCATGATGGGGCTCTTGGCTTCGAGCTCGTACTTCGCTAGCACACGCTCCATGGGGCCAGCCGTGGAGTGGCTCAGTTCCGCGCCGCCAACCTCCGGGTGCAGCTTATCAAAGTCCAGCAGCATGCGCTCCAGGATAGCGCGGCTCTCGCGCAGCGACGCCAGGTCAGCCTCGTCGCCGGCGGCAAAGGTGCCCTGCAGCTCGCGCAGAATCTGCCCCATCGGCTGCACCAGGTGCTCCTGGAAGAAGCCGCCCACGCTTGCCGCCAGCTGCCCCGTCCAACGCTCCAGGTCGCGGCTGCCGTTGAGCCGGCTGTGCGCCGCCACGTATGCAGCCGCCGCTCCCACGGCGCCGTTGCGTGCGTAGCGCCACACCCACGTCTGCTCCTTTTGCCGCGGGGCACGCAACTGCGCCAGCGTGGCGCGGACATGGCTCTCTGCCTCGTGCGTTGTCAGCGTCAGCCGCTGCAGCTGGTGCCACAGCTTTCCGGTCACCTGCACATCCCCAGGCGGGGCCGAGCCAGGCATCTCCGCCAGCAAGGAGGCTGCATCGCCGGTGTCAGTCGCGGTCTGCGGGGACGTCCACCTCCTGGGCGTGCTCGGCAGCATGAGCAGTGCCGCGTTGTTGGCCTCGTCGCCATCGCCCTCCGCCACCGGCTGGATGCTGCCCAGCTCGCTCAGTGCGCTACGCATCTTGGCAGCGCACCCAGCAACCACGCCGCCAGCCCCCCGCGCGCTCGGCTCCAGCTCTGCCATCGTGTCTGCCTGTAAGTGCACTTCCCCCAGCGCGGACGCTAGGCCGTTCTTGATGCTGCGCAGCGCGCGCACGCGGTGTTGGATAGCTGCGGTGGCGTCCGGCTGCGAGCGTGATGGAGCACACAGACAGGTCAGATGGGATGGCACTCTTGGGGACTGAGCACGAGGGTTGTTCATTTTTTCCTGTTGCCTTCAACAGGGTGGGGGTGGGGGAGGGCTCCACCGACCATCGCATACGCTGCGCTGGGCTCGCCGTTGCGCAGGAAATGCACAAATTGCTGGCACCGCCGTCGCACGTGGCGCGCGTAGTTGGCGGCGCCCATCTGCCACACCAGCGTCGCCCGCTGCCCCCTCGGCGACTGCAGGCGCTCCTCCCAAAATCGCAGGTGGCCGCGCGTGTCGTGCATCATCTGAAGCAACTTCATGGATGCCGCCTGCGCGAGCTCCAGCAGAGAGGAGCGCGCGGCCTGCACCTCCCGCACCTGCGGGCGGCACCCAGCACAACGTGAGAGTGCCGCCGTTCGAAACGCCGGCGTGAAGTCGCTTGAACACCGAGACGTCGAAACCCAAACGTAGTTCACTGGAGCGCACCTCTTCATCATCGATGCCCGGCGCTTCCTCACCTAGAGCGTCGATGGAGATCAATCGCGCCACCGGGAGAGTGCCAGAGCGTGTCAGCACTGGTTTGAAGCCCTCGAATAGCGTGGGGGCGGCCGGCGTCGACTCTGGGCTCGACCCGCGCCGGGGGCTGAAGAGGCCCGACGAGGAAGGGGTGTGGCTTTCCGGCACCGATACCGCGGGAGGTGTCGTCATGTCGGAGAGCTAGATGCGCGCGCTGAGCAAATAGCTAAATCGGAGAGGGGTTGGCGACAGCGACTACAAGACAGTGCATCAATCGATACGCTGTTGTTTAAGGTGGGTGCACTGCTGGCGAGACATGCTTCTGAGCGCTTCATCACGCTGTGTTGGAGACTATCCCGCGCCTGTAGCTCAGTTGGCAGGCCAGAAACACGCGGCAGGCAGCCACCAGTCTTTGGTGGCGCCCGGCGGAGACACAAGATTAGGGTATTTGAGAATAATTAGGGTCTACAGCCGGCGGAACCGGGCCACCCGTACAGGTAGTACCGGTAGTCCCGGTACTGGTACCAAGCAATAATGTAGCCTAACGTATGTAGTTAATATATGATCCAGCTGCAAAAAGCGATCAGGAAACCACCCGAAAAGGCAATAGGGAACGTCCACTATACCGGTACAGCAATTGCGCGGTGGAAGCAGCACCAGGAGAGGGTTCCTCTCGGCAGCAACGGTACGTGCCAGTACAGGTAGCCGGAAAAGCGAGGTTAGGGAGGGAGGAAAACCCCGTAAACCACCTTACATCGAAACCCCATAAAGTAGTTTCGATCATTACTACCGGTACCCTATTAGCGACTATAGCTAGCCTGCTGTCGTACTATGTCGTACTGTGTGCCGCGCGCCGCGCCCCGGCAGCTGAGCGCGGTTGTGCGGTACACGGTAGTTGGTTTGGCGGTCGTCATCACGCGAGACTCACTGTAACCAACAACATATTATTACCGCGTGATGGCCCCACCCAGCAGCCGAAAGCCCACGAGAGGGTCGCGTCATGCTCCGCACCACTCAGCCAAGACAGGCACCCAGCGCGTCACCCTGAGGCAGGGGAACCGTCAGATTCAGGGGCTCGGAAACAGCCTGGCGCTAGCGGGCCGCGCTCGCCACGCTCCTCCTCTGTTGCCGTCAACGCCGGCGTCAACGCGACAGGCGGACCCCCCCCCCCCCCCCCCCTTTCCCCCCACCCGCTGCCGTTGCTCGGAGGAGCCACAGCTGGAGACAGGCTGGCCATGATATCAAGGCGGGGCTGAGTGATGGCGAGCAGCGGCTAGCTGAGGCGCTAGGCAGTGGACGGGGCGGAGCGGGGAGGGGTATCGAGCGGAAAACACAGGGATAGGCGCGATGCACGCCTCCAGGACATCGGAGGAGGCAGAGAGGGGTAGCGGTGTGCCCAGCCCTCTGGCACAGGCGATGACGAGCCCCAGCTGGTGCGCGCCCATGCGTGGGGCGCTTGTGGTACCCTGTGATCGCGGTGCCACAGGGGCGGACAGCCACACATGGACCACATGGCCTTTTGTGCCTCTAGCACTTTACTCACTGGCGTCGTTGGTCCCACCGTCCAGGAACGACTCCTTCGACGACTCGCGAGATGACACCTCCACTCTGATGGGCACTGCTTGGGTGACGGCGCTCTGCTCCATCGCGTTTGACCTGGACGTCGGGCAGCAGGTCCCCCTCCCCCCCCCCCCCCCCTCCCTCCCTTCTTCCACCGCTCTCCCATGGAGCGACGCTAGCGGGACCTTTCGCTAGTGGGGTGACCAGACGGCCTCTGTCCTCTAGGTGGAGGACTGCTACCCGCCGGATAGCCTGTCGCCGGAAGAGATGCGGGACATTGCGTTCCACTCCTTCCCGGACTCCATGAGCATGGAGCTGCACTCCAAGAGCAGCATCCGGGACAGCACCTTTTTCTTCAGGTCAGGATTCTGCCCTGCCCTGCCTCGCCCCGCCGCGCTGACAGCGTCGCCCCCTGTAACAGCGGGTCGCCACCTGACACCGGTATGGCTGGTGTGCAGGGTGCGGCGGCGGCGGGAACCGCCAGACGCTGAAGGCGAGGGGGCGCCAGGGGGCGAGCCGCGCGGCGACTTTCTCTATGGATACGTCTTCTGCCGGCAACGACAGGACAACTCCCTGCGGCGCGGCGGCGAGCAGCGCGCAGTGGTGGTGGTCAGCGAGCTGCCGTACACGTCCGTCCTGCGGCCACTGTGCCAGATTGCCGGACCGCTGTTCTTCAGCTATGGCTTGGAGGCCCTCACGCAGGTGCTCCACGCCGTGCCCCCAGGCAGGGTTGCCCCTAGCTAGGCATCAGCCGAGGCAAGGAACAGCAGCATCTGGCAGGGAATGCGGTACTGTCTTCTCAAAACACACATCTCCACCCTGAATTTCTATCATTTGTACTTAACTGGATCGCCACAGGTGCGGGCATCAACACCGGCACACAGCAATTCTTAGTGGTAGCAGAAAGATAAATAATATGCACACACCTCATCGTCTATTTGCATCGCCGTATGCTGTTTTCGATGTGGTCTCACGCAGGTGCTGCTGTTGATGGGGGAATGCATCACTGCCAGTGCCGGGCCGCTCCTGACGGAGGAGAGTCGCACGAACACTCACAACCACTGCCTCCCTGCCAGGTGTACGGCGACGTGTGTGGCTGGCCGGCGCCGGAGCCGGGCGCGCTGCTGCAGCTGCCCGTTGGCGGCCTGAACACCATCAGCGCCACACTGCCGCCGCGCTGCGTGCTGCCGCCGCCCGTGTTGGCGCCAGAGGGCCTGGACTCCATAGCGTCGGAGGCGCTGGGCCTCAGCCCGGAGCACGACGAGGAGGGGCTGTATGGCGGGGAGGCGGGGGGCGGGCTGCCGACGGAGGATGTGCTGCGCACGTGCACCCTGGGCCACAGCCTGTTCTCGGACATCGACCTGCACACGCCGCTCAAGGTGCCACACACACTGCGCCTTGCCGGGGAAGGGGGGGGGAAGGGGTACCACTCGTGGGATATAAAGCGAACCCAAAGCGGAGTGCGGTAATATCATTACAAGAACCTGTATCCATATTATTGTTTCATATCACGGGCGCCGCCGCACCTACGCGGGCCCTCGTTACAAGCCTCTGACTGGGCTTGCATGCGACCTTTGAGAACATTCTCTATGTCATCTGCATTCGACTCTTGGCAGGCATAGCAGGTTGCTCTTCGAAGTATTCCTATAACTGGTCGGCACCCGTAGGTTGAAAGTACAGATAGATAACACGGATATATCGTTAATTAATTTGACACAGCAAGTATATCCCTATTATACACGCATGTATATTGATGCCGATTGAATGACCAACCTATCCTAGTTTATCATAATACGAACACTAGCGAGAGGCAGCTGCAGCGGCAGTAAGGAGAGGCAGGGGAAAGCAGGTAATGGAGAATGCTTGCGAGACTAAGAGCTGCGGGCTGGATGTATGGCGCGGCCGCAGGGCCAGATGTCAAAGATTTGGACGCTGTGGGAGCTGGCGCTGGTGGGGGAGCCGCTGCTGGTGGTAGCGCCCTCGCCCTCCGAGACCTCCGCCGCCGTGGCCGCCATCAGCACGCTCGCGTCGCCGCTGCCGTACGCGGGCGACTTCCGGCCTTATTACACCATCCATGACCCGCAGTGCGCCGCGCTGGTCTCCGGGTGCGCCCCCCTGGGCTGTCCCCCCCGCCCCCAAATGCTCTTCGAATGCCAGATCACCTATACCACCCGTAATGTAAGCTCCGATCGGGCTCGTGTGCAACCTATACAAACACTCTCTAGTGTCCCGCTGCAATGTTGTTGACCTCTGACACGTGGGGCGGGTTCTTATGTACAGCGCTCTTATAATTGCCAGCACCCATAGGGCATCAGCGATTGGGAGTCTGTGCTTGGCGGGGAAGGGGAGGTTGGCAAGCAACCAGCACTATGCGGCTGAGGGAGGGCGGCCGCGCCCCGTGCCGACCTCGCCAACGCTGCAGGGACCTGCCGGACGCGGTGTCGGACCTCCCCAGGCTCCTGGGCATCACCAACCTATACTTCCTCAAGGTTCCCCCTCCCCCCCTCTTTCGCTAACACACATACACACACACGCTAACACACATACATACACAGCGCCAGGTCTCTGTTTTCTGGCAAAGGAAAAGCGTTGGGGAGCGCTGACTAGACCCCCGCCTCCCCCCCCCCCCCCCCACCTCCCTCTTGCCCCAATAGGTGCTGTACCCCAAGTGGCAGAACATATTGTCGGTGGGCTACAAACCTGCAGCAACAAAGGGCAGCGGTGGCGGCATGGCGGGGCCCGCGGGCCGGGTGAATGCACCGCCTGCGTCGCCCGGCCTGGTGGGCAGCATGGTGCGCGCGCTGCGCCGGCGGCAGCAGGGGCCGCTGCAGCTGATGGGTGAGCACTGCGAGATGCTGTGGACGGCGTACCGCCCGCTGAGCTCGCCCGACCAGGCGCTGCTCGGCCGGCTGCGGGAGGCGCCGCCCGGGAGCGACTCGGTGCGCGCTGCGCGCGTCGCGGCCACCAACAGCGCCGCGCTGCGCCGCCACTTTGAGGAGCTCACCGCCGCGCTACTGGCGCCCTTTCAGCCGTACATCACGCCAGAGGTCGGTGCCCCCCCCCCCGCCCCCTGCCCCCCCTCCCGGACCATGCTTGCAAGTGGTGCCACATGCTGTGGCAAACATTGTATCGATTTTCCATGAACACAATTTCTGCAGTTCCAAAGGAATGTCCGTGTGTGTTGCTTTGCGTGTATTAGCACATGCGCACTTTGGATGGGGGTGGTGCCCGGCCGGGTTCGATGATATCCATGTCGATTCAGAAGAGACGATGTCAAGGGTTATACTGGGTATCGCCATGTAACGTGTATTGTGGCCCTCAGCAACCACTCGGCCATCCCTCTGGTCACGGCTTGGTTCGTTTCTCCAGCATCACTCCTATGTGATAGCGCATTACTTCGTTATTATGATCATGTAATTATGATCATAATAAGCAACATTTATTCACAACAGAGCTTGTAGCAAAGGTAAGCAATGTTGCGTATTAGCGGTTGATCACCCACTTGCAGCGGTGTGCGTAGGGGAGGGAGAGGGGCAGATCCAGGCATGGCCGCAGGCCGGGCAAGCAAGGCTGACGGCTGCTGCATGCTACGCGATCCGCGCCCCCAACACCAGCTGCCTCCCGCGCGAGGGCCTCTGCCCAAGGGCGGCCCGCGTGCGCTGCCGCCCTTCGACCCGGAGCAGTGGCTGGAGGCGGAGATGCCGGCTGCCGTGGGCCGCGCGCACCCGGCGGTGCTGGACCGCTTTGGCAGGTTCGGCCAGGGGCCGGGGGGGGGGGGGGGGGGGGCGACTGATGGCGGAGCCCGGCATTGACATTGAGCACGCAACGTGTCGACTCGCTGCTGCTCTCCCCCCCCCCCCGGGCGGGGAGTTGCTGTTGAGTCCCGCCATGCCGAACCTATATATTGAGTACGCGGGTCCCCGAAAAGTGGTGTCGATATTTCCGTGGTGTATTCTGATTTCAAAATGATCTGACCTGGTTCTCCATCTCCGCGCTGGAAAGGGGCAGAGAAAGAGGGAGATGAGGACGGGGGGGGGAGGGGGGGGTCTTGACCGATAATGCTGCGCGAGACTACAATGAGTACGCGCGTGGACTGACTGATCGACTTTCTGTTGTGAACCTGCATGTTGATTCCCGGAACTGAGCAAGCTGTCCTGAAGTCCGTAGTGATCCCTTTGTTGATGTTGTCGTGTGGGATAAAATGGCGAGATGGGATGGGCTGGGCCGGGCGCTGCGTTGTGCTGACATGCCTGACGGGTGGTTGGTTCCCGCAGTGCGCGCGCGCTGGGGGAGATGTACCGCCGCCTGGTGTGGGGGGCCAATCTGCTGCCCTGGCTTCAGCGGCGGCAAGCGGCGGCAGTGGCGTGGCAGGCGCGCGCGTGGGAGGTTGCGCGGGAGGGGCGGCAGGTCAGCGCGGCGTTCGAGGACATGGATGAGGTGGCGATGGTGCAGGTGGGTGGGGGTTCCCTTGCTCCCCGCACCCTCCGCGTTGAACTTGTTGCGGGGGGGGGGGGGGGGGGGGGGGGGCTGTCTTGGGGCCAAGCAAGAGGGAAGAGGCATTGCTTATTTTTGAGACGGATCTGCCTGACTCACCAGTGACTGCGTGCCAAGCAGGTCTGAAGTTTCCGGCAATTTGAGAAGGGGGGGAGGGGGGGGATAATGATGGGGAGCCATGTGGTCAATCAGCAACCACACCAAGCAGGTTTCAGGGTTTGGATTTCAGGCGACAGGTGTCGGGTTTCACTCTAGGGTTTGAGAACCTAATATAAACCTTAACCCTTAAGTCCTCCAAACATCGTGAAAAGTAATACACACCCTTTACAGTACTCGCAGAGTGAAGTTCCCGGGGTCGGGGGGCATCGGTGGTGCAACTCCGCCCTACTCCACCCCACGTCGCCGCCTCCCACCGCCCCCACAACCGTTGCGCAGGCGCTGTCTGCCATGGAGACCAAACTGTCCAGCGCGGAGCAGCTGCACATGGGCGAGGGCGAGGTGGAGGCGATCAAGCAGGAGATCTGCGCGCTGTTTGAGGCGATGCCGATGGACCTGCAGCAGACGCTGCTGCTCAGCCCTGCGCGCGCAGTGCTCATCCAGGTGCGCCGGGTGCAGTGATGGGGCGGTGCGGATTGGGAACACATCATATCAATCACCAAAACGAAGTTCCACGGACGAGTGCGAAATTATATCGAATAATTGGAAATTAAACTCGCAAACGTCCGAACAGAAGGGAAAAAGCGCATCGGCAGAACACAAACTGCCATACACTGCTCCACCAAAGGCCTGCGGCGGGCACCCTCTCCCTCTGCCTGATAGAAACCCTCGCTCTTCGGCCATGTATCTAGGGTTTTGGTTATAGGGTTTCAACAATGAAAAATTGAAACCCAATTGCTCCTCACCAAAATCCGACAGCAACCATCAAGCCCTAGAAATGTACACCACAAACCCTAACATCCCCTGCGACCAGATGCGCAAATTCTCCTCACTGGATGACTGATGTTGTTCTGGCCTGCTGGCTGGCTGCAGAGCATCATGGTCAGCGCGGCCACTTCGTCGGGCACCGTGACCCCCGAGGCGTTTCCGGTTGGGTAGGAGGCACGCGGGCCTGGTGCGGGCATGAGATGACCTGGTGCCGCGCCAGCAGCGGAGCCCTGTCGCCCCACTCGCAACCCGCATGCATGTTGTCAGTGCATGATGGGTGGGTGTGATGTGGTTGTAATTTTGTAGTTCCACGAGTGCTGCCTCGTCCACAACCCCCTCCTCCTGCTGTTTCGGGCTTTAGGGTTGAAAACCTCCACACGCCAACACCGGCGCGTCATGCAACAGCTATGTTGCTCATGTCTCCGTACCGTCTGCGCCATTGCCGGTCCCATCATGGCCCCTTCCCCCCCTCCCCCAGGCCCCGCGGCCCGCCGGATGAGTATGTGCATGTCACATAGACTGACGCTGACATATGGCAGAGTTGCCCCCGCTGTCCCCACTCCGTTTGCGGGCCGATGACTGACCAGAGCATCATGGTGCGGCGCAATGATCCGACGCACGGGCCGCAGCCCAGCGAGCTGTTACCTTGCGTGAATCCCGGCGCTAAGCCACTAAGTCCGAGCTCATGTGAGGGTGGTGTGATAGTCAGGTGCATCTCGCAGCTTGACAGTGAAGTACGCCTCCTGCATGCTAAGTTCCGAATTGATCATGGCAACTTGCATGCGACGGGTGTATCCGGTACATGGTGTACAATGGTACAGCTCGTCAATAAGCTCTAGCAATAACAGGTCCCACGGAAAATAGGGCACTTTCCATTCTCTGTGCTATTCCCGAGTCAGCAGCAACGCGGAGTCTCTGGCTTGACACATACACTCCGCTCGATTGAGAGCGATACCAGCACTTGTCGTCCCCTTCCGACACAATCCCAGCAAGCCCCATAACCTCGGCCCTGCGACCTCGCTGAATGCAAAGGGATGCCGCGGGCGAGCTTCCCGCTTCGGGGCGAGATAGAGACGCAAAGTGCGGCAGTTTGAATGTCTTGGCCATGAGTTGCGATTCCTGCGAGTCTGGCGTTCGCCCTGAGTGGCGGCGAATCCTGCGAGGCTGACGTTTAGAGGGGCGTGCCTGATCCAACACACACTAGCATCATCACGGCATGCGAATTGGCGCTTGCGCGCGCGCGTCATCGTCGCTACCAGATGAGTATCCGTCGTACAGGTACCGGTACCAGTAGCTGCTGCTCGCGTTGAACACGCCCGCCGTCGTGGTGTACCCTCGACGCGATTTCCCCTTCAGCAAAAATAATCGTGCGATAAATCTGAAGCCCGGCCACGGATGATACTTAGCAGACCGCTCGCTGCGCTGACGCCCGCCGCGATGATATTCGTGCGCATGCTGGCGAGACGATGCGTGATGATCAGCCGGTTACAAGATGCCGCCGACGCGTGCCGCACGACGACAAATGCCGCGCTCGGCGGCGCATCACGGCCGAAAACGCGTCGATGGAACACGCGCCCAGATATGCATGAATAAGCTGAGCAGGGTACGCTGCCTGTCCCAGACTGGACGAACCAGTCCCTACCTGTAGGTAGCCGTTGTTATACTGGCCCTTAGGCGGGGCGTAACCGACCACGCCACCATAATTTGACCGATCACTGGGTGGTCCTGCCGGGAGGCGGCATTTCGTGCACGAAATATAATACTAAGGCCAGTAGTCAGAATTGACGTCGTCGTGTTTTAGGACCCAAATCAGTTTCAAATCAGAGGGGCGGCGTCGGGGGTGGGGGGGGGGGGGGGGGGGGGGGGGGATGGGGGGCGACGTGATGGCTGGCCCAAAATGTTGTAGCTAATACATTGGTAGTAATTTCCGGCAGCAACCGTCACACACCGTCGCATGCCGCAATATTAGCTGCGGCGGCTTTTGCGGGGCGCTTGGTGATGCATTGTCACTTCTCTGCCGCCACCCACACACCGCCCGGTGCCGCGCGCTCCTAGCCAGGTTATGGACCCGGCTCGGCTAGGCATCTACCAAACGCCGGCAAGATGGCAGATGTAGTCGAGAAAATCCCAGTCAATAAGGTGGGCGTGACCTGGGCCGGCAGCTCCAACTTTTGATTGGCGGCAATCTCCAGCAACTATATCCACTAGGTGAGGAGTGGTCGCTGGATGGGCCACACGTGTTACGCGCTGCTACTAGACGACTAGACGAGTACGTGGCGAAAGACCTAGACCCACATGTTTCGACGTTTATTGAGCAGCTAGAAGACTCCATGGCGATAGTTGCTGAGGATGCTATAATAATGTATGTGGCATGTGCTCTATATATAATATATAATGCGCAGGCCGCTCCTATTGGTGTACATGCCCGCTCTCATGCACGCGCCCATGTTGTAGTTGTTGCGCAATGTGGATGGGAGCCATTGTGACCCCCTCCCGCCCTCCATGATGCATGGTGTTGAGAACGTTGATTCACACATAACAGTGGTTAGCAACAAAAAGTTGGAAGGGGGGAGGTGCAAGTCCGAGGGGCGGGAGAGTCCTAAAACATAACATATTTCGCACCGGTCTAAGGTTCAACACCGCCACTAGTGTATGTACAAGGGCATTGTTGGTTCTGTTTACTATACTAGTAGTTAAGGCAGGTTTCTTACCGCATGGCGCGCAACATGCGCATTCGTCTGCGACACGCCAATCCACGTGGCATGCATGCGATATGCGCGACTACACATCTTACCAAGCACGAGCATGAACCGATGTTGTACTGCGGGCATGCTACAGCACCCAACTGAGACGTAGAAAACTGCCGTGACAACGAGCACTTTCAACTCCAACACAACTTTGCGAGTCGACCCCGCTCGAGGTAGTATTATATAAATTAGCGGGCTACTTGCTAGACGCTTTGGCTGCCCCGCACGCTAGACATGCGTGTGAAGACCCGCCGTCCCTCGATCGCCGGTAACGTCCTTCGTGGATGCGACTAGCCGGCCGTTGCCAGTCATGCTGGCAACCGCCGCCGACTTGAAATCGCATTTTTCGAAACGCGAGTGCTAAGACATATGCGCGCTTCTCTCTTCTCCCTCTCTTCTCTCTCATTTTAACCGCGCATACTACGCGGATTGATGGTAATCGTGCCCCCCTTTTGCTTGCCCTCATCGATATGGTGCGCTCCATCTTGGCGCCGACCGCTCGGCGTCTCGGCATGGCTCGCTAGCCGATTCATTTTCCTACCCCGCAATTGGCCGCGATTCCGCTCCCGACCTGTGGCCGACTCGACTACCGTGGTCGGACGAGCAACCCCGGCTGGTCGACTGCTAATGCCACGGCGCGCCACGGGTACGCGTCCTAGGGCGGTTGACGTGGCTCCCGAGCGCGGGCGGACAGCCTCGTAGCGCCTGCCGCGCTGCCATGCGCCATCCGGACCAGCATGCTCCGACTCGTGTATACTCCAGAGTTTGCTGACTACATGCGTCATCGAGTACGGCGCAACATGCAAGTCTAGGCGGACATCGGCGCCGGACGCAAGGACGTCGACTGATCCGCAACGTTGTACGCATCCCATTCAAGGACGAGCCACCCACCCAATGTCAAACCGAGTTGGCCGCCAGCTGACTTCTCTGTGACAATTATTCGAGTACGATATGCTACGAGTTAGTACCTGACTGTGTGTACTAGTACAATGTGTACCCGAGACTACGAGTATATGTACTGTATAATGCTGCCATGTGGTAAGCGTTGTGAACTAAACAATTGTTCTATTCTGAAAAACACTGTAGCCTCTCGCCTTTGCACCACCACTGCACACCCACCTTTGTTTGTCTTTGAGTCTCTCTCTTGTTGAGACTGTCGCATCTCCCGCTGCAAGGATGCGACTCCCTCATGGCACCCCGGCTCTTGTCTCCCGGCCCCTGAGTCGCTGCCATGCCCGGCGGCCTCTCCGCCCCCGAACGCCCGCCCCGCATGTAAGTGCCGGCCTACCGGGCTCCCGTCTCCTCGCGCTCGCCGCCCTCGCCCGTTCTCACGGGACGGCTGAGTGTTTCCCGGGTGTTCCGTCGTTCCGAAATGGTCGGCCGCAGGTCGCCGCCGAACACTCCGTTGTACTAGATCGGGATTCGAGTGATTCAGATGTGGAACATATACGGGTGGGGGAGAGGGGGACGCCGGATCTTGTGCAGGTATGTCGAGGGTCGTACCGAGGTAGCTAGTACGTGAAATTGAAATTGAAATTGAAATTGAAATTGAAATTGAAATTGAAATTGAAATTGAAATTGAAATTGAAATTGAAATTGAAATTGAAATTGAAATTGAAATTCATTACAACATGCTAGCTAGTCTGCTGCTCTCCACCGCCCAGACTAAGTTGCTCTTAGGGCCTGCCATCTCTAACCATAGTAGGGACACATACGTGTATTTCAGCTCCGGCTACCGGCCTTCCTCTTTTGTTTCCATCCCCGCCTCCTTCCGTCGTAGTACGAGAACACGATTTTATCTCAAACAGCCCTCGCGAGTAGAGTGCCCCTATCCGAGTCCGAAGGTGGAACTCGGAGAGGCCGACGCAAGGCCGAGGTCGTAAAGAATTATCTTTAGCAGCCCCTCGTTCATGGTTGCTGCCCGGCGGCGTCATCAAGCCCGCTACCGGGACTACGAGTATTATTTGTAAAGCCCCCCTGTAGAGCTCCTCCATCGTCGCATGATCCGAGGACCCGCCCGCCACAACCGGCCACCCCGCTCAGCCCCCATTGCGCATGCTCTAGCCTCTAGCAAGCCCATGATTGTTAACCACCGACACCGCTAAGCCCGTAGCGCCTCTTTATGCGGCGATGGTGGGCGGGTTGCGACGTCGCGGGTAGGCGCCTGGGGCGCTAAGCCCGTGGCGCGTCTTTATGCAGCGTGGGTGGGCGGGTCGCGTCGTGGCGGTATCGCTACGGCCGCGCATGCATGCGGCGTGCTGTGGGATCTCCGTGGCGACCCCGCAGCAACCGATATGAGCGCCGCCCAAGCCACTAACTATGCACCGATGGTATAGGCTCGGTCGGATGAGCTAGGGGAAAACGTACATTGTTTAGGCCTTCCATTTTGACAAATCTGCCTTTCTATCCGTGCGGGTTTGGCCCTACTAAAGGCGTATGGTGTCAGCAAAACGCGAATCCATGATGGGGGTGGTCGACAATCGGGCGGCAGGCGCGAGGGTAGACCTACCTCTTGGCCGCCGTCCCGGGACATACACGCGTCCCGAGCAGCCATGATCGCCATGTGTCCTCGAAGGGGACAAGAGGTAGGGCTACAGGGCGGGCGGAAGCTATATTGGGCTGGATGGGGATGTGCTAGTGGATGCATAATTCGCCGCTTGCGGTAGTGCCGGGCGGGTACTTCGGGTGGCGCGACGTGCATCCCTCGGCATAGGGGCGTGGGGCGCGCGGACAGATTATTCGTACCGTAATCGGATCGCGAAATGTCGCACGGGTTACCGCGGGAAGTGTTTTGGTCCCTACACACAGCAGCGGCCGCTCCATCTACGTTAACGCACGTCGAGATCGTCTACAAGCACGTTGACAACTCCGGCCACGGGTGGGGCGCCGTCCCCAACGAGACCACCGAGGCGCCCGGCTTCTAGTACGACGGCGACCGCAAACTGTACATCACCTACAAGGACCTCAAGGTTGTCCGGTACGCCGTGCTCACCATCTTCTCGAAGTTTCAACGTCGACATGCGCTGCTCCACAAGGACAACATGCTGGGGGTGGTGCACATCCTCGTCAATCCCACCTCCCGCCCCCCTTTACTCATGACCGAGTTACAGATGTAATTTATCCTCGACACCAATAACGACACCTTCATTCGCGCTCGGTACATCAAGACCACGGGGAACATCCGAGCCGACCGCCTCTGCCGCGAGACCAACGACCACGACATGGCGTTCAACCCACTCTACTTCAACCGCCTTGACAATATCTGGGGTCGTCACAATATCGACCGCTTCGCTACAATGGAGAACGCACGGCTTCACGCGGGCGGTTGATGTAGCGTGGGTTGGACGCCAGTCGTCATAGTCGACTGGCGGGACCGTTGGCGCGACCCGTGCAATGAGGCCACCAATAGCATGCGCCTTTCCGACGGCGCGTGGCGTCGCAAGCACAGTTAGTGCAACCCCCTTTGGAGCCTCATCGACGATCTCGTCATCAAACTCCACACCTTCGGCGTGGCAGCCACCGTACCCTACTGGCCCGACCGGAGCTTGCACCAATGATGTCCGAGGTGGTAGTTGTCTTCCCGCCGCCCTCCCCGGACCTCTTCGCGCCCTGCCGACTCGGCATGTGGGACGGCGTCCTCCAAGTGGCCCGTGGTCGCCTTTCGGCTTCCCCCCCCCGGGCGTGGTACCCGGCCCCGGCTTCTTGATCACCCCTCGTCTTCCCCTCGGGTCAGCCGGCGCCATCCTGCGTCGTGCCCCAAGATCGAGCTCGGAAAGCCACACAACCCCCATCCGGCCCTTTTGGCATTGAATAATGTTTTCTACAATAGTTGGGGTTTCCTTCCGCATGGCGCGCAATATGCGCGTTCGCCTGCGACAAGCCAATTCACGTGGCATCACGCATGCGACGCGCGCAACTACACATCGTACTACGCACGAGCATGGACCGATGTACTGCGGGCATGCTACAACACCCAACTGAGACGTAGAAAACTGCCGTGACAGCAACGAGCACGGTCAACTCCAGCACATCTATCGCCGTGAGTCGGCCCCGCTCGAGGTAGTATTCGATAAAAAGCTAGCGAGCTCTCTGCTCTCCCCATCTCCCATCTTAGCGCCCCGCGTTCCATGTGGCGGGCCGCGTCCCCCCCCCCCCCCCCCCCCCCCGCCTCTTCTTCACTTCGTTTTGCTTGGTCACTGTTCTTGCCGATGACAGCAGGCTACTGCCCTGGAAAACATTGTAACCCAATTCAAGGCGCGTTTTCGGCAAGCCACACAGCTCCCTTTGAATTCACATCTGACTCATGTTACTCATGGGTCTCGGCTTGCGTGCATGGTACCCTGGGCGGCATTCTCTCTGCCGGTGTGCAGATGGCCAAGTCAGATGCGTGTGCTCGTGCCCACTCTGCGTCTTCTCATGTTACTGCTTCCACCCCGCAGTCGCTTTAGAGGACCTTTCTGATTGCCTTTTATTTTGGTGATTTCCGATATCGCCTTCTGCTGCTAGCTCATGTAATTAAGACTCATGTTACTGCTTCCACCTCGCAGTCGCTGTAGAGGACCCATCTGATTGTCCTTTTTTTTGGGTGATTCCCTGGCCTGATATCGCCTTCTGCTGCTGCTAGCTCATGTAATTACATAATTCACATCTGACCGTTAGATATTTTCATCCAACGGACACATGGAAAAGATTGTCTCAAACAAGTAAAACATTTTGCACCGTGAGATTTAATCCAACGGTTATCCTTGCGCAAGCGGCACACGCCCAGCACACGAGTGCAATGGCCGCCAGTTTAACGCCCCCGCCAAAGTGCCTGCCAGCTCGACTATACTGTTGTATCGTGGCCACATTGATGACGTTTGATTCAATAAGCCTTTCACCACAGACCGTCGATGTGAAAAAGGCACCAATTTGTCTGCCGCGCTGCGCCATGCGTGACTTGTCACCGTGCAGAAGGAAGTCACAGCCCGCGGAGCATATACCTTCCACCACACTCCGCCCTACCTCCACCACATCCAGTGTTGCCTCCGAGGGCCCACAACTACCCCGGGAGTGTCTTTGGAAGCTGAAAACCTTCGACTTCTGACCTTGCTACTCCTCCTGTCTTTTTCGACATGGCTACACTGATATCTCTCTCAGCGGCGCCCGCGCAGCTGCGGCAGCTCTCCGGCTCGCGCGCCTCCTCGTCTCTGCACATCGCTTCACTGCGCTGCAGCCCGCCAGGGCAGCGAATGAGGCGCCGTCCGCTGCGTTCGCCGACTGTCACCTCTTCCTTCACGCTTGCTGCCGCCTTCGAGGACGAGTCCCACCGGAAGTTCTACGAGCAGGGCAGCGGGTCGGCGGCGCCCATGTTGGCGCGCCTCAGTATGAAGAAGGCGCGCAAGCTAGCCAAGAAGCTTGCAAAGCAACGCGCCTCGCTGTTCAAACTCGCGGGCTCAGTGCCGTTGAACGGAGATGCTCTAGGCGGCATTGCCGCCGAGCTGGATCGTGCGTATGCCGAGGTCTCCGCGCGGGTGGATGAGCTGCGGGCTGTCGAGGCCGCCGCTGACAGCAGCAGTAGCAGCAGCAGTTCAGGGACCGACGCGGAGGGCGCTGCCGTTCCTGTCGACGAAGCGCGTGACTGCGGCGCGGCTGCGTCGCTGCCTATCGAGGTGGAGGACACGGACGCCTCGGTGGCGGTGCACAAGCTGCGTGCCGCGAAGGCAGCCGCTGCCGAGGCGGAGCTGGCGTCTTCTGGTGGTGGACGCGGCGCGCGCGTCTGCGCGGTTTCGGTGCTGGAGACCGCGCCCGTCCGCGCCGGCCCTCCCGCCAAGGTTTTCGTCTGCGGCGGCAAGTGCTGCACGCGTCGCGGCGCCGCTGAAGTGCGCGCCGCTGTCGAGGGCTCGGAAGCCGCCCAGGCGGGGGGCGTGGAGGTGGTGTCCACCGGTTGCCTCGGCAAGTGTAAGAAGGGTGCTGTGCTGCGCGTCAAGCCGGCGGGAGGCGGCCGGCCGGAGCTCGTCACGCGCGTGCACGAGTCCCAGGTCGAGGAGGTGCTGGAGTTCAAGCTGAACAACGTGCCGGTGCCAGTGGCTGCGCCGATCCTGTCGTAGCGTTTCCGGCAGTAATAACACCAAGTCGAGACACCTCAAAAAGTAACGCAACTAACCAACTCTAGCCAAACGGTAGTTAATTAATTTTCAGGTATCGGGCATGACAATAATGAACAAACACAACAGCTGATCATGCCGCACCGAGGCAGGGAATAGTCCCATGCAGCGCCATGTAAATATGATGTGAAAATCGCTTGGTGGGCTCAGTGACATATCTTGGCTAGGCGCTGCTTGTGTCGCCCTGATGCCACCCTAATTCTCGCACAGTTGTGCTTTGGTTGTGAGCAAAGAACAGCGCTGTCTTGCAGGAACACCTGCAAACATGCATTTAGTGCGCTGAATTACAACATGGTATGACAGAAATCATGGAAGCTCCTGTCCCACCCTGTATGTGCAGCGTTGTCAAAACGGCGAAGCGGATACCAACAGGGTAGTAAGGAGCAGGCTGGCTTGCACCATTGGTAGCAGTAAAAACTGGCAGCAGCGGCTGTGCCTATCGCTCTTACTTCTACTACCATGTAACAACTGGCCAGCCCCTCCTTGAACCGGCATGATGAATCCAGCAGTGGTGTTTCCCCTTCCTGGCAGCTGCACCTGGCCACAATGCTGCAGTTGTCTCGTTCTGTCGCGCTGTTGAGTAAATCTGACGGCGTGGGAAGTCTTCAGCTCTCCACCGACGGCGGAATGGGCCGCATAGCATGTTTGCATGTTTGCAGCTGATTGCAAATTCTCCCAAGGTCGGATTGGGCATCAGAAGCGACAGCTCACTCCTCAAATGCTGGAGACAGGTGCCCGGTTCATGGCAGGTCCCCAGCAGGTTGCTCCCCGTGCTGCTTGCGGCACTTGCAGGGAAAGAACCAGGGCTGCGGGTGCACCCACAGGGGCGTTACAGCCGCCATCAGCCAAGGCTGCATCCACTGCACCACAGCCCTCACGCTCTCACAAGACACCTTGCCTCACCTGGAACTCGCCGTCCTGGACGGGCGCATGCAAAGGCCGGCCGCTGAACTTTCGCTGCAGGCTTAGCGCTGTACTACGGTGCTTCACCCGGCGCTGCCCCTTGAGGAGGACATCCTCGCGCAGTGTGCAACCCTGCATACACACGCATCGGAGGCGGGAGGCACTCAGGGTGGCTTAATCATGAGGGGTGATGAGTTTGGAAAGTTTCGCGGCACAGGCACACCTGGAATTCCAGCAGGCTGTGCCACCAAGCCCTTGGCTTGACATTAACGTGGATTGTCGCCTCCTCCGGAGGGTCCGGATCCTGGGTTGTTGCGGCAGCGGAAAAGGGAGCAGCCCTGAGCGGCCATGCAGGCGAGCCCAGGCACGTGCGTCAAGGGGGTGGAGGGGGGGGGGGGGGGGGGGCTTCCGTGGTATCTGCCACACCTGCCAGGCCCTCCGCAGGCTAATAGTCAACAGTAGCTCTCCGTCCTTGGAAACTCGAATGAGCTCCCTCAGGCTAGCTACGGCCTGCTCCTCTGGGATGTGCTCCAGCACCTTGAAAGTGCGGACAGCCACTCCTCATCCCCCGCATCCATAGAGTAAATGCGCAGCGTGAAGTGCTATATCCTACTATTGTGTCTATTTTTCTCTGTGCGCATGTGTGAGAGCATATCTGAAAGCAGCTATATCCATACATCTCCCAATACTGACTGGTCTCCATTGGACGGCAACAAGGGCAGAACTGACAGGGATGGAAACAAGTACAGTATAAGTGTGCATGAAATAGCGTATGCTGGAGTACCGACTCGGTTCGGCGCTGATCTGGCGAGCGAGACGAGCAGTAACTGCTGGCAGTGCAGGGAATATGTCGCCGCAGCCATATCGTGGAAAGCGATTCGGCATGGTGGGGGAAAGTTATGCGGACCTCCATACTTATGACAAGGTCGAAGGTGCCATCCTCGAAGGGCAGCGAGTGCATTGGCGCCTGCTTCACTGCGCCCGTCGGTATGCCACCCCCACGGCAGTAGCGTCGTATGGCCCCGCCGCTCAGCTCCGAGCCCATAACTTCCTCGCGGTCGCCCTCCTCCAGCAGGAGCCGCATCAGCGCGCAGTTGCCAGCTCCGGCGTCGAGCACGGTGCGATACTCACCTGGCGGATAGAGTTCCCTCACTCGGTCCCACGCCACCGGCGCTCCCGTTGTCTGTGCACCGCGCCTGGCGTGATACTGGTCGTAGAAACGTGTCGCGTTGACTTCAGTGCCGGCCGCGCGGCGCGGGACGACCAAAAGGAGGCAGAGAAGAGCGTGGGGAAGCCCCGCAGGCGCCGTTAAAGAGCGCACCATCCTCGGGAGCGGGTTGCGGGAGGCCGCGACCTAGTGCCGACCTAGTCGACCCTCCCGTTGTAACGCAGCGTGTCGCAGCGTGTTTCCAGCGATGATGGTCAGGTTGCAGTTTGTCGCCGTTGGGTGCTCGGACTCGCTTCAGCAGCAGCGCGCGCGATCATTCGCGCCAGTCGTCGCGGAAGCGTACAGGTACCGGTATACGGGATACCTGTAGATAGTGCTGGGCACTGCTGGCGGCGATGCGGCTACGGGTACGCGCAGGGTACCCGTTACCCTGGTACGAGTATGTACCGACGTGGGTGTACTCGTACTCGTACCAGAATGTGAGAGCGCTTTTGTACGCGAGTAGTAATACTTTGTATGCGTACGCGTAAAAGTAGTTGTATTCTGCGGTTCCTGAAGCTTTAAGAGGGAAAGCCCACAAGAAAATTGCCGAAGCATTCTGCAAAACTAATTGAAGGCCACTGACAGAATTTCCAACACTGTTAGATCACGGTCTAAAAGACTGCCATCATAATACCCGGCCATCATAAAACACTGCCACATCGCCGGGCCCCGCGGCCCGGCGCTAAGAGGGTTCTGCTTAAATGTAGGCTTTTGTTTTTTTTAAGGCTTTTTCCTTCCCCAGTACTTTGCTTGCATTCTCTTGACGCTCTGCCTGTAACCAGAAAGTAAAAGTATAATACCCGGCACTGACCACGGAAGGTCCGCCGCAAATGTAGGGTCTGTTGTTCGTCCGAGCTGAGCGGCAAGAGTGATGAGGGCCGTTCAGCATCACGTACTCCGTCGCGCACTCCTGCGGCCGCCAGCGCATCCGTCAGACTGCCTTTGCGCACCCTACTCCCTGCGCTTCGCCCACATGCCGACCTCTCATATGGGCACCATCGTGGGTGCGAAGCCGCTGGCCAGCGGCCGCCACCATCTGGGTGTCTCGCGCGGGGTTGTGCCGCCATCGTCCCGCGCAGGCCGCCGCCTTCGCCCTCGCCTGCCCGACTCCGCAGGCCGCCGCCCGCGCTCCGCCCCTGCACGACCCGGACCAGGAGCCGGATCGACGTGGGGCCCTGTCGCCGCTTCCAAAGAGGCTGTGGCGCCGCGGGACGTGCTGGTGACGTTTGAGGTGGACCGCCGGCAGCTGGTGCGATTCCACGACGTCGGGTGTTTGCCAACCTACTGACTGCTGCGCGCTGGGCTGCTGAAAACGGCACTATCTGAGAGAGGCGGCGGGGGGGGAGGGGGGGGGGGGGGGGGGGGGGGGGGCAGTAAAATAGCATCGAAGGGCGCACACCCAACACAGCGTGGCTGAGGGGCATCGGACAGCCCCGATTGCGTGTGTGGCCATCGAACTCGGATGAGAGCTTGTGTAGGCGCCGTTGATAGCAAAGATTATGACTCCCCAACGGGGACGGGAATCCTACACTGACTGGCGCTTGTTTCATGGTGGCGGCTAGGGGCTGGGCGACGGCGAAACGCTCCGGCTGAGCGGGAACCTTGCGGAGCTGGGCAGTTGGGAGCCGGCCGAGGCGGTAACGCTCCGCTGGGATGAGGTCGATCGCTGCGGCCGAGCCACGATCACCCTGGCACCGAGCGCCCGTGTGGAAATCAAGGTGGCCCCCTGACATAGCCACCCCCTCCCTCCCGCGCCGCTTAAAGCCCCTTTCTCACGCCACCACCGCCACCGCCACGTCGGCGCGCTTGCCACGCGGTGCTCTCGCGCCCAACCAGGCGCATTGACAGGATGGCCAGGGGGGTGGGGGTGTTTGGGGGGTATTCCTTGCGTCCCGCCCCTCATTTCTGACCGCTACCGCTATGCCGCAGTGCGTGGTAGAATCCGAAAGTGGCGGCTTGATATGGGAGGAATGCCACAACCGCAAGCTTGTGGTGGGTCGCTCACGCCCTGCTTGCGCCCACAGCCGCGGGCTGTCCTTGGATGGCGGTTACGCGCCCAGAGAGCGCCGGCTGTGGCATTCAAACGGGGGGCAATGGCAAGCATTCACCAACCATGACGCACTGCATGATGCCCCCACCCCTGCCCCTGCCGGTCCTTTGCCATCCTATTTCCTGCCAGGTGCCGGACGACGCCAGCGTGCTGGCAGTGAGCATGCGCTGGGGTGATGCCTCGGAGATGTCGTTGTTCAGCATTGGCGAGTACAAGGCTGCGCCACAGCCCCGGCAGCGCCCGCAGGGCAAGGCGGCCCCCGCACCAAGCGCGGCCTCCACCGCAGCCACCTCTTGTGAGGACGCCGCCCCCGAGCCCCGCGCCGTCTGGAAAGCCAGCCGCTATGCAGCGCAGCGGCGTGCGGCAGCCCCGATGACGCTCACCTGGGGCAGTGCAAGCCCGGAGGAGGCGGCAAGCGGCTCGGATGCCAGCAGCGCACCGCCACCCGCTGCCGACGCAGACCCAGGAGGCCGGTTCAAAGCAGCCCGGTGGAGCGCGCTGCAGCGGGCCAGGGCGCCCTTCCCCAGAGGCTTCAACAGGGCCATCGGCGGCCAGGCGCCCCAGGGGCAGGCCGCTGAGGCGCGGCTGGCGCCGGAGTGGAAGGCCTCCCGGTGGAGCCTGGAGCAGCGGGCGGCGGCACCCTTTCCTCGTGGCTTTGTCGCTCGAGGCGGGGCTGTAGGGGAGGGAGAGGGGCCGCCGGGGGCAGCTGCGACAAGCCCCACCTGGGGTGGCTCCCGCTGGGCGGCGCAGCAGCGGGCGGAGCGCCCCTTCCCGCGGGGCTTCTGCCCGGCCGAGGGTGGCAAGGAGGCCCCGGTTGCGGATGAGAAAGCAGCCGCTTTGTGGGCCGGCTCCCGCTGGGCGGCGCAGCAGCGGGCGGAGCGCCCCTTCCCGCGGGGCTTCTGCCCGGCCGAGGGTGGCAAGGAGGCCCCGGTTGCGGATGAGGTAGCAGCCCCTTTGTGGGCCGGCTCCCGCTGGGCGGCGCAGCAGCGGGCGGAGCGCCCCTTCCCGCGGGGCTTCTGCCCGGCCGAGGGTGGCAAGGAGGCCCCGGTTGCGGATGAGGTAGCAGCCCCTTTGTGGGCCGGCTCCCGCTGGGCGGCGCAGCAGCGGGCGGAGCGCCCCTTCCCGCGGGGCTTCTGCCCGGCCGAGGGTGGCAAGGAGGCCCCGGTTGCGGATGAGGTAGCAGCCCCTTTGTGGGCCGGCTCCCGCTGGGCGGCGCAGCAGCGGGCGGAGCGCCCCTTCCCGCGGGGCTTCTGCCCGGCCGAGGGTGGCAAGGAGGCCCCGGTTGCGGATGAGGTAGCAGCCCCTTTGTGGGCAGGCTCCCGCTGGGCGGCGCAGCAGCGGGCGGAGCGCCCCTTCCCGCGGGGCTTCTGCCCGGCCGAGGGTGGCAAGGAGGCCCCGGTTGCGGATGAGGTAGCAGCCCCTTTGTGGGCGGGCTCCCGCTGGGCGGCGCAGCAGCGGGCGGAGCGCCCCTTCCCGCGGGGCTTCTGCCCGGCCGAGGGTGGCAAGGAGGCCCCGGTTGCGGATGAGGTAGCAGCCCCTTTGTGGGCCGGCTCCCGCTGGGCGGCGCAGCAGCGGGCGGAGCGCCCCTTCCCGCGGGGCTTCTGCCCGGCCGAGGGTGGCAAGGAGGCCCCGGTTGCGGATGAGGTAGCAGCCCCTTTGTGGGCCGGCTCCCGCTGGGCGGCGCAGCAGCGGGCGGAGCGCCCCTTCCCGCGGGGCTTCTGCCCGGCCGAGGGTGGCAAGGAGGCCCCGGTTGCGGATGAGGTAGCAGCCCCTTTGTGGGCAGGCTCCCGCTGGGCGGCGCAGCAGCGGGCGGAGCGCCCCTTCCCGCGGGGCTTCTGCCCGGCCGAGGGTGGCAAGGAGGCCCCGGTTGCGGATGAGGTAGCAGCCCCTTTGTGGGCGGGCTCCCGCTGGGCGGCGCAGCAGCGGGCGGAGCGCCCCTTCCCGCGGGGCTTCTGCCCGGCCGAGGGTGGCAAGGAGGCCCCGGTTGCGGATGAGGTAGCAGCCCCTTTGTGGGCCGGCTCCCGCTGGGCGGCGCAGCAGCGGGCGGAGCGCCCCTTCCCGCGGGGCTTCTGCCCGGCCGAGGGTGGCAAGGAGGCCCCGGTTGCGGATGAGGTAGCAGCCCCTTTGTGGGCCGGCTCCCGCTGGGCGGCGCAGCAGCGGGCGGAGCGCCCCTTCCCGCGGGGCTTCTGCCCGGCCGAGGGTGGCAAGGAGGCCCCGGCTGCGGATGAGGTAGCAGCCCCTTTGTGGGCCGGCTCCCGCTGGGCGGCGCAGCAGCGGGCGGAGCGCCCCTTCCCGCGGGGCTTCTGCCCGGCCGAGGGTGGCAAGGAGGCCCCGGTTGCGGATGAGGTAGCAGCCCCTTTGTGGGCGGGCTCCCGCTGGGCGGCGCAGCAGCGGGCGGAGCGCCCCTTCCCGCGGGGCTTCTGCCCGGCCGAGGGTGGCAAGGAGGCCCCGGTTGCGGATGAGGTAGCAGCCCCTTTGTGGGCGGGCTCCCGCTGGGCGGCGCAGCAGCGGGCGGAGCGCCCCTTCCCGCGGGGCTTCTGCCCGGCCGAGGGTGGCAAGGAGGCCCCGGTTGCGGATGAGGTAGCAGCCCCTTTGTGGGCCGGCTCCCGCTGGGCGGCGCAGCAGCGGGCGGAGCGCCCCTTCCCGCGGGGCTTCTGCCCGGCCGAGGAAGCGCCCGCAGCCAGCCCCGAGAGCGCGAGCGCTGCCAGCGGCTCCGCCACCCCGGCCCCACCACGCTGGCATGCCTCCAGCCGGGCCGCCGCCCAGCGTGCGGCGCGTCCGATTTCGCAGGCGTTCAAACCATCGGCGGAGAGTCGGGCGGGTACTAACAGCCGTGCGGAGGAGCCCGGGGAGCAGCCAGAGCGCCCGGCCCAGCACGCCCCGCAGCTGCTGCAGCCGCAAGTGCAGGCTGCGGGTCCGGGGCGCCCGTCGTCAGGGACGGAGCAGCCGCCTCGCCAGCCACGCGAACCAGAGCCCGTCGCGCCAGCGGCGGCAGAGCCTCTCGGCAGAGGTGGCGGAGCCTCTTGGCAGAGCCCCTCGGCAGAGGTGGCGGAGGGGACGGCAGAGGCGACGGGAGCCATCCCCTCAGCGACACCGCTGACGCCCTCTGCACCACCAGGCGCCCAGGCGTCGGAGCACGGCAGCCCGGCGAGCCGCAAGGCCCCCGGCGGCGGCGGGAGGGGCACAAGACGGGGCCCCTGGCGAACATCGGCGTGGGTCCAGCAGCAGCGCTCTGGGTCGCTGGACCTGGACGAGCTGCTGCAGGAGGAGGAAAGGGCGGCGGGAGAGGGGCGCAAGGCGGCGCCGCGTCACACCTCGCCATGGCGGACCAGCGCGTGGACCGCTCAGCAACGGGCACAGCAGGGACCGCAAGCCGGCAGCCCATGAGGAAGCCCCCCACCCTCCTGGGCACCCCCACCGACTGTCCAAGAAACCATTGAAAGTGGCGGACTTTCAATGAGCTTCGTCTTCCTCTCGGGTCCAGGCGTCGCCGTGACATTGACAGCTCGCTGGCGGGCCTCGACCTGGTCCTCGGTAGGCAAACCGAAGATGTCGGTATCAGAAGTGTGTGCGCCTCGTTGCCGCATAGCGCTGCGACTCTGTGACCGCATGACCATGGACAACGCGGCCGTCTGTAACCCGTGTCGTGCTGATGCAAACAAAGGCATAATGTTTTTTGCCCCCCGGGACAAGACTGGCAACAGTGAAGCCCTTGCAGCGACTTTACGCCGGCCGTTACTTAGGCAGCGATCCAGTTAGGAAAAGCCCTGGGTAGGCGACGCTCCGTTGTTTACAGTCATCAAGCAAATTGCCAAAGCATTCCGCAGGACTAATTGAAGGCCATTGACGGAATTCCGAACACTGTTGGACCACCGCCTGTTTCTCTGTCATGGAGAAACTATATCATCTTTGACAAATTGTGTTTTGATGCGTGACGCACTGAGTTCCCATTCAGGCATACGGTCACACGGCCCACAGGTAGGGGTAGCGACCCCCACAAGGAAGTTTTATTACAGTCCTTAACCATAGTAGTTGGTGTGATAGTATACTGGCATATGTATAATCTGAAATATCATACAATTTTGTTCCTGTCACACAGTGGTCACCCGGTCTTTCTCGCGGCGACAGTGCTGCAGTAGACTCTCCCACAAAAGTTTAGCCCTACCACAAATCTGCGTGTGGGCGCATCGCGGCGCACTAGCATATGGCCAAAACCACGTGTAGTATTTTTCCTTATTCCGAAGCTTAGCTTCCATGATCTTGGTTGCATCGCACCCTCCAAAACGTCGCGCTGAAGGATCATTTTCTGTAGTGCTATTTTTCCGCTCACAGTGAAAAAAAGCCGCTTTTCAACACAAAATTGCGATTGCACGCGTTTCAGCTTCATGGGGTTGCGCATGCCCCCAGTCTTTTACGCACGGGCAGTATGATAGTAAATGAATAAATTGTGGGAGTGTCGTGCCATTTGGGTGATGACGTGGCATTGCAGCCCTGCACGCGCCACTACCCCTACAGTTTTGTCAGTGCTCAAAAGGGCCTAAAATTGTCGTCCATGGGTTGCACAACACGCGACGCGCTATATGGCCCAAGCGTCACGATGTGGATAGCCCAAATCAAAGTCCTTCCGATGCACTAATGCCACGACGCAGCGCGGGAGGTGTGGGAGGAAAGATAGGCAATGTGCCAAAGCACCGATTTCTGCGAGCCCAAAACGGCCTGCTGATTTGGGAAAACACTTAAATGAAGAGTTGTTTGTTTACGTGAGACCTATAGTAGGCTCGCGCCTGAGGCACAATGGGTTGCACCTAGGTGCCAGTTACGGGGCCTAACATTGGGGTCCAAAGTTTGAAAACATGTTTTTGGGCTCGCAGAGTCGCAGACCCCTTAAACGTCAGCAAATGGCGATTCTGAGCGTGAAAATCCGGGCACTATTAAGTCCCCTGATTAACATGAAAGCGCTTTCGCCATGCGCTTCCCGACGCGACCTCGTACGCCTCAATCCGACACCGTTTCACAAAGATGTGCCTCCTGACACACCTCCAAAACTGTGATAGCAGCAGTTTTTTTCCAACAGTGACGGCGCTCATATTCATGTACCCTCTCGCGCGGAGACTCATTTTTAGTCAATAAAAAGCACGGAACGGTTGCATGACACCACTATGTCGGCGAATTTGGAAAAAATCGTACCTGTACTTGCCAAAAGCCGTTACTCCGAACTCGCTTACAACGCCAGAAATGGGGCACTGTTGCGGCTGTTCTACCACTATACCACACACTTCTCCGCGCCAAAATAACCGACATTTGCCAATTTAAGACGATGCACTCCGTGGCTATTGGGTGCACCTGCGGTTGGTTGAATGGCATTCAATAATATTGCCATATACCTGCGCAACAGTGAAATTCCCGCATGTTGTGTGATTTTGGGGGAGCAAAACTTTCGTGGGGGGTGTACTAAGCCATGTCTAGTCACCGTGAGCAAAACGATAAAGGATACCTGACGCGATTTATTATGGTATCACATCCATCGATATTTTGGTGTGTCGCGAACACCGTAAAACTCTCAGCGCGACAGCGTATCATACTACGGGTACTGGTCGCGATCACGTGGATATCACGTGGTGTACTCCGTGTTCGAGATTCAATCGACTACTTCCCCCCCCCCCCCCCCCCCCCCTTGAAAGGTTGATTCATTCTGGATTATGCTCACGCCCACGCGGTCTTCAGGACGACCGGCCCCCAGGAGCCGCTGTCCAAGTGTGTCAAGCTAAACCTGCCAGCTGTCTTACGGCCTCACAGTCGTGAACCTACCCACATAGGGTCTGCTGCCAACTCTAAGATAGCATTGCACGTAGCATGACGCCCCCTCAAGGCCAAAGTCCCTAATGCCCCCTCCCAGCAGCCAGCATAGGGATTCCTCGTGAGCTACGCCCCTCCTACAGCACTATGACACCGGCCCTCGGCCCCCACCCAGTTCGTGTTGACAAGGCATATACATACGGGTGCGAAGCCGACTGTAAACACAAAGAACTTGAGAACGCGCTATGCCTTCAATGGTCCAGTTTCAGACGAATTCATAACGATATAACTACAGGAATCAAGGACATTCGGTAGCACCCATTATGTCTGAGAGGTAAAAAGCGGGCCCTTATGGTCGGGTCGGCACCCGTATGCACTGCCAAATGTTTGTCACAGAGGGGAAATGGCCCAAATACGGCCCAGGTATGCCCAGATACTCGCATAGGGTCTGCTGCCAACCCTCAGGCGGCATTGCACGTAGCATGACGTCCCCTCAAGGCCACAGTCCCTACCCTCCCCCCCCCTCCCAGCAGCCGGCATAGGGATTCCTCGTGAGCTACGCCCCTCCTACAGGACTATGACACCGGCCCTGGGCCCCCACCCAGTTCGTGTTGACAAGTCATACACATACGGGTGCCGGCCCGGATATAAGAACAAAAACCTCGAGAACGCGCTATGCCTTCAATGGCTCAGTTTCAGACGAATTCATAACGATATCACTACAGGGATTAAGGACATTTCGTAGCACCCCATTATGTCTGAGAGGTAAAAAACGGGCCCTTATGGTCAGGTTGGCACCCGTATGCATTGGCAAATATTCACAGAGGGGAATCGGCCCAAATATGGCCCAGTTATGCCCAGATAGCGCATGATGTGTATCAACACGTCTCTGTGAACCCCTAAAACGAGTTGTTATTTGTAAGATATGGCCAACGGACGCCGCAACATGGGGGGTTGGGCGGCTGGCGTCGTCAAATGAGGGACGGCCTGGTGGCGTGTTGATGCGGCGCTGATCCCTCCATGGCGTTGAGTCAGACCGTGGCGGACGGGACGACGCAAAGGAGATCGGGTCGAAGGGCCGTGTCGAAGGGGCGGCGCGCGCCCCGATGCTGACGTGTGCTCCTGCATAGATGTCTTGAGCAGATCTATCTACTTCAATAAGAGATAGATGTGTCTTGTATTCAAGGCAAGGAAGGTTTATCAATTTCGCAATAAATTCTTGGTACGAATCGTGAAAGCAGTGCTGTCTGGTGGCTGTGGGGGCTCAGCACTGTCCACCACGCAACAGCGTGCCGATCGCTGCGGGCCCATCGGCCGAGGGAAACGAGGATGCATAGCAGCTTGACAACACAGCTTGACAACACTCGCCGCCGCTCGACAACGCGCGCCAAAGCGGCTTGACAACGCTAGCCGGCAACGGTGCAGGGCATCGCCTCAGCTACGGACGCAGCGCCTGCGGTGGCAAGCGCCGGCTGCGTTGCAGGCACAATTGCACTCACCGTGCCCGGGGAGATGTTTCCCGCGCCGTAGACAATCGGCCCGTCCACTTGCCGCTGCCCATCTGCGCCCACCTTGGTCAGCGCAGCTCGCCGCCCTCCGCATCAGAGCTCCTCCTTCGCCGCCGTACCCTTCTTGGTCCTGCTCTTGGCCTTCTTGCCCTTCTTCGGCTTGCTCTCCTTCTTGGGCGGCGTGGCCGGCTTGTCCACCTTCATGCCCAGCGACTCCTTGAGCTCCTCGTACGTCATCGTGTCCTCCGGCCGCCGGAACACGTTGCTCTGCCACTCGAACTCGTACACCTCGGGCAGGGTGAGCGCAAAGTCCTTCACCTGCGTGGCGCAGTCCCCAATCGCTGGACAGTTTAGCGGCGCCGTGGGCACACAGAGCTCCGCAAGCGCTGGCTGCATACATGGGCAGCCCCCCCCCCCCCCCCCCCCGGGCAGAGGCAAGCAGGGGAGGGGAGGCGGGGGGGGGGGGGGTGGGGGGGGGGGGCGGGGGCGCCCACCTCGCGGAGATTTGAGCCCTTTGCCACGTTCACCAACAGAGTCTCCGCGTCGATGGTGTACCTGCAGAATCAGCATCGTTGGTACATACAGGCGCAGTTGTTGGCCCCGCCTACATAAAAGCCCAGGGAAGCGGTAGGGATGGCGTGGGTGGTGAGAGCGGCGCGCGGCGGGGTGAGGGGTGAGGGGGCGGACCACTGGTCGCCGCCGCCGCCGGTGCGCTGCAGGCTGACCAGGCGCCCCGTGAGCTCGTCGGCGTCCTCCTGGTGGGTTTGGGGGGCAGAGGGGAGAACGAACCAGAGGCGCGCAGGACGAGCGTCAGCCAGGCCAGCAATGACAGTACTGATGCACCATATGCATGTGTGTGTGTGTGTGCGTGCGAGCAGATTGGGTAAAGATTGTGAAACAGAGACGGCGCATCTGGCGTCGGATGGGGGGCAACCTTGTTCTTGATCTTGCGCGGGTCCAGACGCATGAAGGCCATGGCCATGCTGCCGCCAGCGCTGGCAAATACCGCGTCGCTGGGTCCGCTGCCTCCCTTCTTCTGCGCGCCAGGTGGGCAAGGACGGGAGGGGGCGGGGGGGGGGGGGGGGGGAGCACGCTGTGAGAGGAAAGCAAGGGACAGCATTTTAGCGACATGGCGCCGATGGCCCCGGAGTGAACGGCCGACGCAGTCGATGCTAGCAGGCAGCTGGACCTGCATCGAGGCGCGGTGAGGTTGGATCACGGTCACCGGGAGCGACGGTCACGGTCACCGGGGCAGGCGTTGGCGAGGATGCCACTGGCTTGCAGCGCATGCGTTATCATTATTGGCACCGCCCTCT
Source organism: Tetraselmis striata (assembly GCA_006384855.1). Taxonomy (NCBI): domain Eukaryota; kingdom Viridiplantae; phylum Chlorophyta; class Chlorodendrophyceae; order Chlorodendrales; family Chlorodendraceae; genus Tetraselmis; species Tetraselmis striata. The sequence goes on from VCJN01001322.1 coordinate 165,341, forward strand.
TCGCCATCCCGCGTTAAATCGTCACTTCGACCCGCGGAGTCGCTCCAGATTCGGCCAGTTATCAGCGATGCGTACAGTGTGCTGGTGTTCTGTGCAGCGGAGAGGTCCCGCGCGGCGGTGCACAACTACAAAATTCATTACTTTGACCGATGCACAGATATACTATGCAAAACACAACGGTCTGCGGATAAACGTTTTCGACCCCTCTGAGGTGCCCTCTTCTTCTGGCCCGCTTCAGGCCCGCCGCGACGCCTTCGCCAAGCGCTGCCAGCAGGACAACAGCATCAGCGAGGACGAGGTCCCGGAGGTGCTGCTGGTGGACGTGGAGGGCTTTGGCGCGCTGATGGAGGAGGTGCTGCGCGCGCACCGCGGCCACCCGCGCGCCTACCTGCAACCCGCGTCCGTCTCGAGCCGCATGGACGTCCCAGAGTACAACTTCCAGCCGGAGCTGGCACGCAAGTCCAAGGTGCGACGCGAGCTAGTGGGGTGCCGCGCCCCTTCCTGCCCCGAGAAAAAATAACTATGAAAACGGAGAAATAATTCGGAATAAAGCACAGGACATCACCTCCGGCGTCATGAAGGCCCGAGGGTTTGCTGCAAGAGCCTTTGTCCATGTGTTACTAATGTAATGATTTACATTTAGCAGGGATTTTTGGTTTCTTTTATTTATTCCTTACATATTGAGACGTACTCCTCTAGTGATTATACAATCAGTCTCACAACAACATCTAGGTCTGTCCCTGATTACTTCCAAGGCTAGTATCGAAATCGCACGCAGCATTCCGATACCCCGACGCGAAGTTGCAAAACGGTCCATTGTTTTGGGGGCCCTGCGGACCGCATTTCACTCAGACCGCATTTTTAATCGGACGGCATTGTCGCAGGCGGTCATATCATGTTGCCATTGTGTAGCGGGTACCTGTAGCACCAGAGGCCCGAATGGATAGCGACAGACTGCGGCTCAAGGCTCAAACCTCCAAGAGGGGGACATCCAGTAGTAGGGATATTCCGGGCTTGCGCGGTGAGCGTGTCAATTCTCAACGGCCTGATCGCCCCCAGCCATCGACAAATCCCCCGCCTCAGATAAACCGCGAGCACGATGGCTGCGGTTACACAACGCGTGATACCTTGGGCCGTTTGCCCGGAGCGACCGGGTGGGGTCTGCTGGCCGGGGGGGTTCCGTCAGGCGGGCCGTGCCCTACTCGCCGCAAGATCAACGTGATGAACAACCACAAGCTTCCGATATCAGCGTTCCGCCGTTCTGCCACCGCCAAACTCTCGTTATCGGCGGTACACTGTCTGGTGCCCGTAATGGGGACAGCCCTATGGCGCAATCCGAACCGTGCTCATCGAGCTGCTGCTCGCACAGGGACAGAAACGCCGCATTCTTTCGCACCGACAACATTTTGGTAGTTGGTTTGCGGAGATCCCACTTTGCGCCCACGGCAATGCCCATGGCTTTTCGTAGCGGACATCAACGCGGGTGTCTGTCACTGGAATGTCGGTCCGGTAAAGGTGCGGAATCGGGTGCGGGAGTGTGGCGGTGTTGGGGTCAGCTACCGCATCGTGAGGTCAGCAGCGGGCGCAGCTGTGAAGCGGCAAGTGGGGGGCGGGAGTGCCCTGCCCCGGCGTGCAGTGCCACCCGGCCGCAAACACAATTGCCCCGTAGCCTATTGGGCGGCCGCATGCGGCATCACTCTGGTGTTGGTGATGAGAGCTGAGTATCCGTCGCATGAGATCTGAGAGCTGAGTATCCGTCGCATCATGCAAGCCAGGTGGCGGCCCAGGAGGACTGGAGGGAGGGGGGAGGTAGGGATGACTTGGAGGGAAAGGTGTCTGTCGGCTGAGGAGCATCGGCGGCCGGCTAGTGATGGGTGCTCAGGTCAGCTGCCAGTAGCGGGGCTTGAGAGCACATCGGCATGGACACTTGCCGAGCAGCCAATGCCGCATCTGGTGTGGGCCGTGATTAAAGAACGCAAAGGTCAAACCGGAGGGGGTCGATTCCACAGGGTCCACCGGGGGCGCAGGCCCGATCTCCCGTGCCCAGGTGCAGCCGCCGACGCAGCGGTCGCAGAGTGCCTCGCGCTCCCTCGAGGCGTTCACAGCAGGAAGGGGATGACTGCGCGCCGGCCGGGCGGGTAGCCGGGCAGGTGGCTGCGGTACCAGGCGTGGTGGGCCAGCGCGCGCGGGAATGAGGTTTGCGGCGGTGGCCAGCGCAAAGGCGGTGCCCGCCAGCGTGCGCGCCGCCAGCGCGTAGCCCGCCCACTCCGCGATCTCCCCAAAGTAGTTGGCGCATGACACGTAGCGGAACATCCCGCCGCACGGCACCCCGTAGCGCGGCCGGCTGGCGTCTATGGCCGGCACAGGGACGACAGCGGCACTGTCAGCTATAGTGAGGTCGCTACATGGCGGCCCGAACAAGCACTACATGCCTGCTCTCTGCATGCGATAGAGTGTGGAAGGGGGGAGGCGGCATAGTGGCAGCGCGCGGAGAGTTCAATGAATCATAGCTATAAAAAGATGGCATCATGATGACGCAACGATAAATATATACAACGGTAACGGTGCGGGCGGAGGGGGGGGGGGGGGGGGGGGGGGGTGATTAGGGTTAGATATAGGGTTTACGCTGGTTGTTGCTTTGGGATTATGAGGTAGGGCAGTGGTGGGCGGCTCGCTGCGCGGACCGGGTGAGGTGGGGGGGGGCGGGCGGCGGACCTCCTCCAGCGCGGCTCTGGCGGAGGCGGCGCAGGACGCCGTCCGAGTGGTAGTTCACGGCCCACCCGCCCACAAACAGCACCACGCCCAGGGCGAAGCAAGGGCTCAGCAGGGACTCGCCGCTCTTGTCTGCGCCGGGCGGGGCGGGGTGGGGCGGGCCGGGTCGGGGTGCCCGCGCGGAGGCGGTCGGACAATGAGTCGGCATGTTGGTGGTGATGGACGCGCCGGTGGAACCGCTGCCTATGATAAACCGAGCAAGCAAGCGCGATGTTGCAAAGTCTTGATAGGGTATGTGGATCTAAATACCCCTAAAACTACACCCTAGAAAACCCCACCAGCATGATCCAAGTGAAGCCGCCTTCCAGAAGTAAATGCGCATTAGGACAGCGCATCGCTTGACACGCAATGATGCCAATTCGACTACCCACGTTGGCATCCCATCTCTGCGGAGGCGCTGTGTCCAGCCTCCGTTTGATAGATGTGGCTGTACTGATTGATATTTGCCGGGAATGGGGCACATGTATGGACAGACACGCGCAAGCCCGGCGGACGCACCCGCGAGCTGGCACAGCGTGCGGCCCTGGATGTACCCGTTCCACGTGCAGAACAGCATCGCGAGCAGCATCACGTCCAGCCGCGTGGGCTTGCCATCCCGGATGCGAAGCGGGTAGACGAGCGACCTGGCGCGGCGGGGCCGGTGGGCGGGCCGGTGAACAGGCGACATGCGCTGCGTGCGATAGCGCCCACACCCAAGCCCTCCGTCCCAGGGGCCGCCCGGAGCCTGGGTGCTGTACTAACCCGGCGCACAAACTACCATTGGTACCTAGGTGATACTCACGACCACCTTCACCCCCCCTCCCTCCACTCCCCTCTCGCTCTCTCACCACCCCCTCCCCCCAAACCACCATGGGGGACATACTCGCCTTCACCCTCCCCCGGCGCATTGGCTCACAGCTGTTTGCATGTCATCCTCTACAGCTGCTACGCAATGCCGCGCTAACCGCCAGCTCCGCAGGTGTTGGCATCGCCCCCCTCCCCCCTTTCTGCAAGAGGTAGCCCCAGCGGACATTCCGCTACTAAAACTACTCCCACTCCCGCCATGACTCACACAACATGGCCTCTGCAGGGGTGGTACCATCACGCCAAATAGCTAGCACGGTGTAGAGGTGGGTTGAAGGACCACAGTCGATCCGTTGATACGCCGACACTCGATACATCCCCGTGGTGGCCGTTACTGCAACAGGGATGGTTGAAGGGATACCGGCGGCTGCGGTAGGACTCACACCGCGGAACTGCAAATCCATGTCTGTGAGCCCCTACCCATGGAAAGATGCCCGCCCTGGAGTGGATAGCAGTAAAGTGGCCAGCGATCTAGTTATGGTGATTCATTCTTATTTATCTATTTATTCCTATTAAATAGTTTTTACTTATTATATATCCGTAATAAGTATGTATAAGATTTATTTATGGTTTAGTAATCTATTGTTTATTTAGATTCAAAATCGCACATAATCCCATCACGCCGCCTACGCTGCGGACAGACAGCCCAACCTCCGCGGCAGGAAGGGCTGCTCCCAGTTTGAGGCGCACTGACCAGGGGCGGCAGCCGGGCTTCGCGCTGGGGGCGCCCACCTGTAGGCGTAGTGCGCAAGGAAGAGGAGCCATAGGGCGGCGTTGGGGGCGCTACGGCGCACGAGGGAGGCGGGCGCCGCGCCGCAAAGCAGCGGCAGCAGCAGCGCGGGCAGCTCCTGCAGCGCCCATGCCAGCCGGGCGCCCACGTAGGGCAGGCGCCCGCCCAGGCCGTGCCCCCCGCCGCGGCCGCCGCTGCTGTATCGGCCGTACTCGGCCTGCTGCTGCCGGGCACGCAGCAGGTGGACGCCCGCGCCGCCCATCACCAGCATCATCGCCCACGACAGCGCCGCCACCGTCCACCCCGTGGCCGCCATGCCCGCCTGGGGCGCCGCCCCCGTCATGCCATCAACCCGCCGGCTCGACATCCTGCCGACCCCGCCAGGGGACGACGGCATGCGCCCCTTCCCTACCCCCTCCCCTTTCCCAGCCAGCCAGCCTCATGTCGTGAGGGCGCCGGAGCTGCCAGAATGCCCCCCCCCCCCACCCCCCCCTATCCCATCCCGCCTGCTATCCCGCCCCACTATCCGAAAAGGGGCGTGTATGCTCCCCTTTCCCCTCCACCTTTCATCTAGTCCCAGGCACATCGAGGCCGCAGCAGCGGGGATGCATCCCAACCCCCTCCCCCCTTCTACGCTGCCCATCCTCTTTGGGGCTGGCATCCGGAAAGAGTGGCATTTGCGGCGTGATGGCTACCGATGTTGCGCGGGGAAGCTGGCTCTGTGGGAATACCAGGCAGGGCTGCGCGCGGGGGGGGGGGGGGGGGGGGAGGAAGGGAACCTGCACCTGCTGCTGCTGGAACTGCTTCACCATCTCCATGGGATCCATCGCCGGCTCCTCGCGCTTGGGCTTCCTCTGTGCGGCAGCAGGCGCGCAGCGGTCGATGAGGAGTGGCCCTCCGGAGGGAAGCGTAGAGGAGGCATTAAGATGAATGAGAGAGGGGGGGGGGGGGGGGGGGGGCATGACTTGCCTTTGCAGTCCGGGCCTCCCACTCCTCCCACTCCTTGTCCAGCTCCTCATCCCACTCGTCTTGCTTGCCGCCTGCATCCCCCAGCCGCGACCCTCAACGCATGTTCATTCATACTGTCATCATCCCAACACCCATCTCATCCCCCCCCCCCCCCCCCCCCCCCGGGCCCCTCTCCCTTCAATCGCCCAGGCAGCGCACCAGGCTCGAGGTCGCCGACCTTGAGCTTCGCCGCCTGCAGCAGCCGGATGCACATGGTGTTAGCCGGAGCCCGTTGCAGGCAGCGGGGAGGCGACACCATTGTCACGTGGGAAGGAAGGGAGGGGAGCGCGGCTGAGCTCACCGCAGGGAGCGACAGGCTGAGCAGAAGGAGCGACGCCACAAAGGCGATGGCGGTGGGAGACTTCATCGGCGAGCCCAGTGTGGCCGTCGGGTTGCGGCACGGGCCTGCGTGGGGGATCAGCGCGGCGGCAGCGGCAGCGGCCGGGGTGGGGGTGGGGGTGGGGTAGTGAGGGTAGTCGGGGCACAGGGGCGGAGTGCGGCGTCAACGTGGGGCGCGTGAAAGGCGCGGGGGGGGGGGGGGGGGGAGCCGGAGAGCTTGTGTTACCGGTTGTTGGATGCCAGGTGGCGCAAGGCTGCTAGGCGGCGGCGGCGGGCGGCGAGTACTGCTCGTCGCTGCTGGGAGTCCTGAGCGACCGAGCGGCGGTAGCGACGTGTATAGTCGTGGTTGTTTCTGGAAGATCTATTTCGGCGCCCCGACTACCGGCCGCGAGTCAGGTGCCGTGCTGAGGGGTGTGGTAGTTGCACCATGAGAACATACCGTCGCTACTCCTGGTTTTTGCAGGGGTTAGGCCACACTCAATTCACGGAGAGTATAGCTGATAGGAGTAAATAACTACAGTAATTTAAAAACAAAATAATCGTATTTTACCATTGATTAATACCCCTCCAATTTTAAATTCCCTGGTCTGAAGATGCACGCTGAGTATTACTTTGCTGCAGTGTGCAGAATGCATCAAGGAGCTTGCAAATCACATCAGATTTGACAAGGGTGGTCGGGAATGGTTACATCGAACAGCAGTTCTACATAGGTAGCATCCCCGCATCACTCTACTGGTAATTAGGTAAGAGCAATGCCATCATCAGTTGGGGGTGCTAGGGGTGCTGCGCCCTGCTCAGCGAGCTTGTGATCATACTCAATGGCATTTGCTAGAGCATCCTCGACCGTGTTCAACACATCCTGATCGTAATTCTCAAGTAGGCGCAGATTGACATAGCAGAACAAGAGCTTCACAACATTGTCACGCTACAGAGAAGCACGGCATTTGGTGGCCACTCGCTTATTATGAACAGAGTTCATGCATGCGCTCCGCATGGCAAGCAGTGGGGGAGCAAGAGAGCACACGGAGAGCAATCTCCTTCAGATGAGTGGAGCACTTGATGTAGTTGGTACACCACAGCAGAAGACGGCATTCCGCCGCTTGAAATTTCATGAGTGCCAGAAAGCTCACATCCATGGTTCTTCTCCAGCCATGCAGCTTCTAGGCGAGCATACCTTTCGCTGGCATGATCAGTCGCTTCCTGCAGAGCAGCGTGATAAACGCCAACGCTGGCCATATAGTTGTCGAAGTCCTTGACTGTCGCATCCAACTTGCTCCCGAGCAATACTTGTCAAAGATGGTCCGCGGGTGCTCGCGAGATGAGGCCTCCGCAACATGCCCGGGCGCCGACATGTAGGGGTCGAACAGGAACGCAACTTTGTGGATAGGATGGAAGAGGGCAACCATGCGCTCAATAACTACTGAACAACGATAATCGGGCGGGCGGGAACTCATCGCGCGATGGCCGTACCTAGTGAGCTCTTCTAGGCAGCCCGCCCGCCGATATGGCACGTCGATTCGCAGCCCCACCGCGCCAAGACGCTGACTCATCGCCCGAGAAGTCGCCATGGTCGCCTGCTCGCGACGTTGCGAGATGTATCGTGTATTTTCTGAAGCCTCTCGGCGGTACGGAAAGTGGCGGTCGAACCACTGTGTGATGGCCGCTAGGCGGGTGTCCGCCGCTGCTTGTTGCGGCTTCATGCGCGCCGCACGCCCGAACCTAGCTATAACTTACCATTACAAATTACCGGTATAACAATAATTAATAGTATACTGCTATTAATTTATACCCCCCAAAGAAAAATCCGGTAACCTATATCAGTCAGAATGGAGATGTAAACACAGTACATTACAGTGTTTGCTCGAAGTGGCCTCTGCCGCACATCAGTCTTAGTTAGCCAGTCTGAGGTGCGGGCTTTGGGCAGATCGAAGTTATCATTCGTCAATGAAACGCACGAGCGGTATGCGCCGGACTGTAGGAACCGCGGCAACCGCCCGCGAGTACCAGTACTAGCAGCGGGTCCATTACCAGCGCCCGACGACCCCCCACCCACCCAGCGACCCCGGAGGCGCCCCGGGGCCGCGTGTCGCCATGCCTCACCCGCCGCCTAGATCGCGTAGCTGCCCTCAACCCCCTCCCACGCGACGTCACCGTTATGCCCGGGCTGTGGCGGGTCGCTTGTATCCGGCGGGGCGCCGCGCGATGTCTGCGCCTTCCGCCGATGGTGCGGCAGAACGCGCCGTTGACCCCGGGTCGCCGCCGCCCCCCCCCCCCCCCCCCAGTACATCGTCCAGTATCTCAGGCAGCCCCGGCGCATCGCGTGCGGCGGGAGCGTCGCCCGCGGCAACACCGTCCAGCGGCAGTGCACCCGACGCCACCCAGCCAAGGCCGAGCCCGCCCGCGGCTGCCGCCCCGCCGGCTCCCACGTACGCCCAGGCGGTGAGCCGGTCGTCGAGTCCCGAGTCCGCGACGGGCGCGGTAGGCTACACGACAGCGGGCCGGCGCGGCGGGGCGTAGCGCCGGCAGCGGCTTGGACAGTCGCCGACGCGCTTTCAGCCGCTGGCGTCGCCGCGGGCGCCGCGTGGGCGCCGAGGATTGACGCCGCAGCCAGGTCGCTCCAACCCGCCCGCGTCGGGCACCACCCGGCCGACGTGTTGGCTTTCACTGAGGTCGCCGCCGCGTGGCTAGCCAAGGCGCGCGCCGAGCTGGCCGAGCGGCACCGCCGTCGGGGGGCGCGCCGCGCCGTTGGAGCTGGACAATCGTCAGTGCTGCCGTCGCCCGCACTGCCGTCCGTCGCTGCGTTCCGGGGCGTCGCAGCGCCCCCGATTGTTACCCACACGCCGCCAGAGGTGCGTGCACAGGCCGGTCACCCCGGTAGCCAGGCCTCACGGGCTCGGTATCCGCCCCCCCCCCCCCCCTACTCGCCCATTTCCATCCGGCGACGGGGTGGGGTGGGGTGCGGTGGACCACCTCTCCGACGTGGACATGGTGCACATGCCGGCGGAGATGTCCATGGAGACGGCGGTGCCTATTGACTTTCAAGAAGCGTGGGCGGAGGCACAACGCTGCGTGAATGAGCGGGTGGTGGCGGCGGTGGAGGCCGATGACCCCGTGGTGTTGGATAGGGCGTTGAAGTGGAAGTACCTGCTGCCGCAATTGTTGCTTAGGGCCCCGAGCCGAGGCGGACGGCGGCGGCTACAAGCCTTAGCGTGGCGCTTCCGCGCTTTCGCGGAGAGGCGCATGACCGAACTCGTGCGCTCATGGGACGACGCGCGCACTGAGGCGTTCTACGCCGGACATGCCCGCCAGCGTCGAACGGACGCCGATCTCTTTGCGGCGCTGCTCGTGGGCACCGCGGACACCGTTGTGGCGTTGGTGGAGGACGGAGAGCTCTCCCGAGCGGCGGGCTGACTATCTTCTAAGGGTATGGGCGCCTTGTCCGATCCTGCCATCCTCGCCCAGCTGCGCGACAAGCACCCGTCCCGTAGCCATCCGATCCCAGACGCCGCGTATGACATTCCGGTGGACGAGGCCGCCCTGACGGTGGACATGCGCGTGCCGTACCAGCAACTCAAGCAGCACGTGGCGGCGGGGCCCTCAGGCATGCGCAACGACTATCTCCGCTGCTTGGTGGGCGAATACGCCCCGGCGTCCGGGCCCGCGGCAGTCCGCGCCATGTCGGAGGTTGCCTCCATGTACCTCCAAGGTCGCCTGCCGAGGTGGTTCAGCCGGCTCTTCGCCTCTGCTAGGCTCGTGGCACCTGTCAAGAAGCTAGGCGAGGGGAGGGCCCCGGACGTGCGGCCTGTGGCAGTCGGGGAGGCGGAGCGGCGCGCAGCGGAGCGGGCAGTGGTGGATAACATGAAGGAGGCATACGTGTCGGTGCTCGCTCCATCTCAGCTCGGCGTTGGCATTCCCGCGGGCGACTCTGTGCTCATCCACGGCGTCCGGCTCATCGCCGAGAAGCTTGGCCCACGTACCGTCATCGTCCACACAGACCTTCGCGACGCTTACAACGAGGCATGGCGCCGCACCATCATCCAACGCCACATCGATTGCTCTCCACTACGCCCTGTCATCCTAGCCTCCCTCTCCACGGATTCGTATCTGGTCGTGGACGACCGGTCCGCCCCTCTGCGGTCGGAGGACGGCGTGCAACAGGGCGCACCTTTGGCCACGACTTCCTTTTGCGTCGCGATTCACCCCGAGGTGCAGCAGTGTGATACCACGTTGGAGGTCAATGACGGGGCGGCGCGCTTCAACGCCGACGATGTAATTTTGGTGGGCCTTCCGGAGCACGTTTGGCCGGCTCTTCACGCCTTCCGCACGTCCATCAAGGCGTCCGTGGGGCTTGAGGTGCGCTTCGACAAGATGCAGGCGTACATCGCATACATGGAGGCCGCGCGGCGTGAGGCTCCGGCCGACATCGAGTGGCCCGAGCTAAATGGCCATCACGGCATCGCGGTCCTGAACGTGCCGCTCGGATCGCCAGAGTATGTGCATGCGTACATGCGCGGCAAGGCCGAGGAGCTACGAGAGGAGGTGGACGCTAGCCTGAGCGAGCTTCTGTCTGCCAAGCCCAGCCGTCGGTACACCCACGCCTTGCATCACCACGCATGGGCCATGCTCAAGCATTTCATGCAACACAAGGCGGGGTATTGGCTCCGCAATTGTCTTCCGTCCGAGGTGGAGGCCTTTGCGGAGGCGGTGGATGCCACCATCCTCGCGGCGGTCGAACGGGTGCTAGGGATCTCTTTTGATCCCTCCACGTACGGCACCGACACCAATCCGGTGGTCACCGATTTCTTGGCGGAGCTTTTGCACGACCCCGACCCCATGGCAGCGGAGGTGACTACCTTGAGCGAGGATGCAGTGGCCAGGGCGCGCAGCAGGCTTCACCTCCCCACTCGGTTGAAGGGAGCTGGCATCCGCCGCATGGCTACCGTTCGTGATGCCGCCTTCATCGGCTGCATGAATGCCATCCTCCCAAGGTTCCTGACTAGGAACTCCGGCACCAACACCCCCACCCCTGGTTTCTTCGACCCACAGCCCGGGTCCGTACTTGGCCGAGGCAGCTTCAACGCAACTTCTTCCGCCCGCCAGTATGACCACTTCCTCAACGATGCTCATGGGTCGGACAGCTACGCCGCGGAGATGCGCGAGGCGTGGGGCCGCCTCCAAGCGGCTACTGTTGGCCATCTCGGCGACGCAGATGCGCGCCATATGGAGCGGGAAGTGGAGGCTGCGTCGGGCTCGCAAAAGGAGATGACGACCATACCAACAACTCTCGGCTTCGAAATGAGGTGTGCGCTCTCCCTGCCACATGTAGGGAACGGATCTTGTTCAACCAGCTCGACGCGGCGTCAGGCATGTGGACAGTGGCCATCTCCACCGCGCGGACAGCCATGACTCCGCATGAGCTGCGGGAGGTCGCTGCCGGGTACTTCCTTCTGCCTAGCCCGTGCTTGGCCCCGGTGGTTGGGAGCCAGATCATTCTGCCCTCGACGGAGCACAACCCCGTCACTGTTGACCTATACGGCGACGCGCTCATGAACCTCCCGGCGCCTGGAGACGCTCACTGGCGTGTACAGCACGACGCTATCGCAAACGCCTTCCGCGATCACTGTGTTCACGACCTAGGTATCGCGGTACGGTGGGAGGTGGATGACTTGTTCCAGCAGGCAGTGCCTCTCGGCAACACCGTACCCAGGGATGAACTCAAGGACCTAGTGCCAGACGCAGAGCTCTCCCTTCCGGCGTTCAACGTCGTGACCGGGAGTTATGACCCCCGGAGCTTGAAGTCCACGCTGCTGGAGTTCAAGACTATGCGGTACGGGGTCAAGTACTCTTCAGTGCCCCGGGCCACGGCTGTGGATCGGTTTGAGCGCTCCCTGTTGGGCGACATGCAACGGGGGTTGGCTGCGCGGGATGCGGCGTGGCACAACATGGAGCCCGGACAGAAAGGTCCTCTTCGAGACATCCTAGATATGTCGGAGTACACGGGCATGGTCTTCGGCACAGTGGGTGAGGTGAGCAAGGGGTTGCACCGCACAGTGCGTGGTATCGCATGCTTGGCTGCGGATCGGGGTGCCCTCTCATCGCGGGGCACTCGGTGCATCACCCGGGCTCACCAGGAGGCCTTGCTCGCAAGAGGTTTCCTCGGGGTCCGGAGCTTGGTGGCCGCTCGAGAGCGCGCTCGCTGCCTCATCAGACGGCGCAGATTCGTCTGCCATCCCGTTGCTGAAGCTGCACACCACGTCCGAGGATCACCCACACACACACGTGCACGTGTGGCCCGGACTCTGAACCGTGTGCGCATCACTCATCCATCCCGCCTTATGCGGGATGCGGGCCGCTTTTAGGCGGCTTGCTGTGTTGATTTTCTAATTCTGGGGAACTGCCTTTTTCGTAATTCACACCAGTACCACCAGTTCTGAGCAACCGCGGCAACCGCCAATAAAACCGGGCCTTTCTCCGATGGTCCAGCACCCGTTGTTGACGCCAAGTTGTGATTCGCAAATGAAACGACCGCGCGGGACACGCAATACGCCCTTTAAACACGCAATATGTCCGCGGCCGCGGCCTCCTCCTCCAGCCACGCACCGTCATATCCGTACCCAAGAGCTCGCGTCTGGAGACGTGCATGCCGGGCCCGGCGGCCTGAGCGCTGCGCAACTGCAACTGCTGCTCCTGCTTTAAGGGTTGGCCGGCCCGCCGGCAGCTAATCCCGAAGCCCCCAGGGCCAGCAGGCCGCGGAGGTCGGGGCGCAGCCCGGAGCCCTGCGCTGTCAGCCCCACGGGTCTTGTGGCCGCCCAGGAGCCGAACAAAGCCGCACGAGCACAGCCCACCTTCGCGCTGCCCAACAAGAAGGCGCACATGCTGCGCTGGCATGCGGCGTACCCCGACAGCAGCGAGCCCTCGCAGCCCGGCAGCTCCGCGCAGTAGGACGGCGGCAACGGCGACGGTGAGGAGGACGACTATGCAACAGACAACAGCGAGCTGAAAGTCGCCTGCGGTAGCAAGGGCGCCGCTCAGCACGACGTCGATATCGGCTCGCCCGACGACACCTCGAAGGCATCCGCGCCACGTGTGCCCACCAAGAGGCCACGACGCCCACGCCCCTCAAGCCCCCCCCCGCAACGACGCACAAAAGTTGTGAGCCGAGGAATTAAGCCGGGGGAGGGGCATGTTTGGGGCGATCGCCCGCCATGGCGTCGCCTCGTGGCTATTGCTGGAGGAAATACGCTCCTACATTGGAAGGAGGGTCCGGTCGTAGGAATGAGATCTTAAAACGTTTCTCCAACCATTCTTTGGGGGGGGGGGGGGGGGGGGGGGGGGGGGTGATATCACTGACGAATGATAACTTACTTAGGGCGCGCGGCGACCGTGTTCCTACAGTAAGGTAATCCTGCAGAATCCGCGACGATTTCTACGCTGTAGGAGTTTCACTGACGAATGATAACATCTGCCTTAGCTCCATCCATACTCGATACTGTTATTATCGAGAAGCAGCCAATATACCTAATTGCTCGGGCAAATATGTTGTATATATGCAACAAATGTTAATATATACAACAGAAAGTATGGGCCCAGTTCTATGGGCAAAACGGGCATGATGACCACAAGAGCGTCAAGGGAGGTGCCCGAGCGCCAAATAGTATGCTTAAATTGACTCGGGCCCGCCGCAAGAGTCTGCAGATCGGCCATCACAAGGCGCCCCCCCCCCCCCCCCCACCCTCCACCATGAAGTTACTTATCGAGATCAACAGCCGTGTAGCTGCCCATCGTGGGCCATTTGAACCCGGTGCCCTCGGCAAAGTACACCAACAGAGGGCCTTGAAGCTTGGCAACGTTGTCAAGTAGGTCGAGCGACAACAACAAATTCCGCATGAGGTGGGACGACGGCACCGAGTCATGCGAGACCATCAACGTGTTGAAGCTGCAACGCACCGGTGATGGGTCCCTGCCCTAGTGTGTCTCCTCTACCACCTTGCACTCGTCTAAAACTTTGCTTGGACAGTACGTCATCGGCCAATGGTGATTTTGTCGAAATGTGTGGGTTGCGCGGCCGCGCGATTGCGTCTGTCGCCTCGCGGAATTTGTTTTTGTCCTAATATTACATAGACAACTGACTGGCCTACACCCCGCATGCCAGAGCACTGGCGACTGCCTCCGGCGCAAAGACAAGCAATATCCTGCCCGTCAGCTCCCGATCGCCCCAGAAGCGCCCATGGTGTCGTGGCGCCTCTCGCGGCGCCGCCATTTGTCCCTCGTGCCCCAATGCCGAACCTCCAGTCCCATCAAAATCCCGTGCCGCCGCTTAGTTCTCGCCGCCAATCCTGCTTCGTCATCCGGCGTCTCGATCCCGCATGTGACAGAGGTGCTTGGCCAACCGGATGTGCAACTCGTTTCAGTCCAGGCCGAGTCTATACCTGACGGTAGCATCAGGGTACGTACGGCTTGCCGTTCAGTCGGCGGCTAGGTCGGCTGGTTGCTCCGCTGCATCGGCCGCTACCTCGTCGCGCGCTACTCATGGCTACGCCGTGGTAAATAAACGCGCCTGCTGATGGAAGTTGGCAAAGCACCACATCCCGAGGCACCACCCACTCAAGGAGTCAACTGTTCCGACCTGATGTTCAAGGCCCTGATCTACAACGGGCTGACACTGGAGGTGGAGCCGACTCGCATGACTGAGCGCGTATTGGCCGACATCACCAACGAGCCGCCCCCGCCGCCTCACAACATCATGCACCTCGGCAAACGCCCCGGCAACGACAACGCCGCCAAGCAAGCCCGCAGCACTATTATGTGCCGTGTGGATGACGACAATGTGGATGACGCAGCAATTGTCGGTAGGCGTAAAATAATTAGTTAAACTTTTCAAAACGCCGCGTGCTAAGCGGAGAGCGCGCGACGCGAGCGGCCGTGCCGCCCCTTCCAAAATAAATAGTACATAAATTCGCCGCCCTTCCAAAATAAGGTCATTCCGACAAAATGACCTGGTTTAGGTCAGTATTATCCGTGGAAACGTAGGGGGGGTTGTTTTGTAAATTGCGAAAGTTTTGTAATTGGTACTTTAAGCAGTATACAGCCTTCCAGCGCCCCATGTGCACCTCCCGTTTGTCCTAATCCTGCGCCGCCGCCGCTGCTGCCACCGTGCTCGCCCGCATGCAAACCTAGCTACCGTCTAGCTACCTCCTACCGACTGACAACCGCTCCTCATCGCACTTCAAGCGCCCGCCAGCAACCTATATGATGGCCGCCAACTCTCACGTACTAGCGCATGCGCGCCACCGTGGCGTGAGTCGTCGTCGGGACCGGTTCCTACGCACAGGCTCCGCGCCCTTGCCAGAGGATCATCACCCCTTTCGCGACGTTTTTGTTTGTGATGATACCTTGACATGCGAGTCCATGGTAGAATGGGGGTACTACACCCACAAGAAGAAGTCGGTGGGGTGGTTCAACCTGGACGTGTATGTGCACTGTATTTGTGCTGGACAATTTGGAGCCGGACAGCGCCACATGCAGGACGTCTATCACGTCACATTCCCCATCTGCGAGATACAGCCTGCCATTTTTGTTGCCGCTGGCTGCAACTGCATTGTGTGTCACTGACAAATGTTTTCTTACATCGCGCAGACATGCGAGGCAGGTGGGCTGAAGCACATCGTACGCAGGTTCAAGCCCAACGGCAAGCATAAGCTCAAGAACCTGGACAAGCAGCTGGCCTGGCAAGTACTAGAGCGCACGGCACCCGCAACAGTGAGCGACAGCCCCGACGGCGTCAGCGTAAGCGTCGGTGGCATCAGCCGCCACCGCGGCTGCGCCTGCGGAGTCGGCCACCGGAGGCGCTTAGTACTATTGCATCGTTTGCCAATGCCAGCCGTAGACATTGTAGCACATGTAAGGGCAGCGACCAGGGTGGGGACCATGCACAGTGGTGCAAACTAGTGCGCACAATTATAACACAAGGCTGCCCTGTGCTACACTTTTAACATTTTCATGAACATCACCATCATTGTTTGGCTACTGCATTTGCACACACAGATGCATCTTTATTTGTGGTCTCTCAATCTCCGCGCCACCGCCGCCGCGCTACCGGATTCACTTGCTAATGCGGTTTGTGGAAAGAACGACCCGGATTTACTAGCAGCGACCTACTATACATGTAAGAGTAGTGGCATGTTTTAATGTCCTGCCACCGGGCTACTGTTGCTCCGAAACGAATTATGGCACTGAAATCGCACTGCAACGCCGGGACGCTGCCCAATGTGGTGGCTATTCCAGCTCAAATCATGGTGGCATAGTGGACTATATGTAGCCAGTACAGGGTGTGATTTGCAGCTCGAAACGTGGCGATTGCTATCCGAGTATGTATTTGCTGCCGCTCCGTATCGTACAGCGCAATGTTTACATCACAACAATATGACAGTGCATGTATACCGCAAGTGCGCAGAATCTGTTCTCGCGCTGGAGATCGCTAGACTATATGTACGACTACATATCAGCACATACAAACACAATTTGGGGGGGGGGGGGGGGGGGGGAGGGGGGGGGCTAAGGGGCTGGGGCCCTGACACACGAAACGCTCGCCGGGAACAACGCAGGTCCAAATAATGCTCCGAACCAGTGCTGAAACCGTCGCCGCAACGCCCGGGCGCTTCTCAATATGGTGGCTATTCCAGCCCAAATCATGGTGGCACAGTGGACTATATATTGCCAGCACATGGTATGATTTGTAGCTCGAAACGTGTCGATTGCTATCCGAGTTATTTATATTTGCTGCCGCTCCGTATCGTACACCGCAGTGTTTACCGCACAATAGGGCAGTACATGTATACCACCAACCCAAAAGTGCGCAAAATCTGTTCTCGCGCTGGAGATCGCTAGACTATATGTATGACTACATACCAGCACATACAAACAGCTTGGGGGGGGTGGGGGGGGCCCACACATGGAATGCTCGCCGGGAACAACGCAGGTCCAAATAATGCTCCGAAACCAGTGCTGAAACCGTCGCCGCAACGCCGGGACGCTGCCCAATATGGTGGCTACTCCAGCTCAAATCATGGTGGCATAGTGGACTAAATATAGCTAGCATATGGTATGATTTGCAGCTCGAAACGTGTCGATTGCTATCCGAGTATATATTTGCTGCCGCTCCGTTGCGTACACCGCAGTGTTTAACGCACAATAGGGCAGTGCATGTATACCACCAACCCAAAAGTGCCCAAAATCTGTTCTCGCGCTGGAGATCGCTAGAATATATGTATGACTACATATCAGCACAGCATACAAACAGCTTGGGGCGGGGGGGGGGGGGGGGGGGGGGGGAGGCCCCCCACACACGGAATGCTTGCCGGGCACAACGCAGCTCCAACTAATGCTCCGAAACCAGTGCTGCAACCGTCGCCGCAGAGCACCGCACGTCCGCTGCGTCGCCGGGACATCACCCAGTGGGTATGCTGTCGGCATGTGCAAAGGGCTGGCGGGGCAACATCTCGGCGGCATCAAGCGGCGATGCGTGTTGCACGCTACTCAGTTTGCCGCGAAACCAAATATTCAATACATGGAATGATGGAACTACTGCCACCGCAGCGCACCGCACGACCGCTCATGCGTTGCCAGGATGACTCTCAACATAGCTAGTATACAAAACCAGCACTACAACAGCCGCACCTAGCCTGCAGCACCGCCAGGTGCCCTCTGCTGGGTCGCCGGGGCACTACTCAATGCTTGTTCTCTCAAATTTTCCTACCCCCTCCGCATGTTAGGGGCGTACCATAGGCAGTTGGGTTGGGGGAGAGGCATGGTGCATCGCGTTGTCGTTGAAAGTGCATGCCACCTGTCAAAATGAATTACATAGTGTGTCGCAGTATATAAAGTACTAGAAAACCATTATAAACAAACCGGAGGGATGGCTCAAATGAAGGGGGGGGGGGGGTGTGACCTAAGCCAGCATGTCATTTTGTCGGAATTGCCTAAACATAATTTCACCAAAGCTCGGGTGCAGGATGGGGGGGGGGCTGCATGTTGGTCGTAGTACGAGTACCACGGTACTAATACTCGTACCACGAAAACATCGAGGCACTAGCACCTACCGTTGTAGGCTGATTTTTCAAGTCACAAGCAAATGCAGTGTGCAATAAATGTTCGCAGCGTTCCCGCCATTGCCGGAAGGGGTGACACACCCCTGGCCCTGCACAAATGGCCAACGACGCCTCGCAAGTTTCCTTAGACGTCCTCAGGCGTTGTGCTTCCAGGTTGTCCGCCAGCTGCCCTAGTATAATCCATTCTGCAGCATGACCTGCTGCTGCAGATGGCAAACTGCACGCTATGCAGCCAAGGTTCCCAGTGTGGCCAACGACCCCCATGAGTCCCAACCGTGCACTGACACTGAGCTCAGCACCTACCGCAACCTCGTGGGAGCTCTGCTCTACGCCGCAGTCGCCACTCGGCCATATATCGCTGAGTCAGTCGCTAGATTGTGCCGATTCATGTCTACCCCAACCAAGGCACACATGGAGGACGCACGACACTGCCTAAGGGTACATGGCCTCGAAGGGCCACATCTGTACCTCAAAGGGCCACACAGCCGTGGAATCACCTTCGGTGGTGACGACAAGCTGACACTACATGGATACAGTGATGCCAACTTCCCGACGACCTAACCTACTCGGTGCAAGTCTACCACTGGCTACGTTGTCTTCCTTTGCGGAGGAGCAATCAGCTTCCTGTCGAAACTACATGCACTGGTCGCCTTGTCCACAGCGGAGGCAGAGTACATTGCGCTTTGCATGCTAGTGCAAGAGGCCGTGTTCCTGCGTCAGATGCTAGAAGTACTGGGCTTCCGGCAGACATCACCCGCTCCCGTCGGTGAGGATAACCAGGCGTGCGTAGTCATCGCAACCACGGAGGTGACGTCAGCGTGTAGCAAAGGACATCCGACTTCACTTCGTGCGGGACGCCCATCTAACAGGTGCCGTCCACATCCACCACGTGCCCACCCATGAGATGCTTAGAGACATGTTTACCACAGCACTGCCACGACCTCAATGTGTAGTACTCAGCTCTGAGGTCATGAATGACGTGCAAGCGGCAGCAACCAGTGAGGAGGGGTGTTGAGTAGTAATAGATTACACTGGTCTGTTGCTAATCTAACACTGATCTTCCTGTAACACCACTAGCTGCAGTGTTAGGCAGACTGCACTGCCCACTGGGAGCTGGATGTGTTGTGCCGGTATTTGGCACTAGTACTTAGTCATAGTATATATACAGCGTAATGTATTAAGGAGCAGAGAGCTCCCCAGGAGCTCAGCTCCTAGAGAGCCATCAGCAGGCACGTGGCGAACATGCGCACTCTAGAATGACCTCAGATGGTCATGCAATTGTGGACATCACCCCAACCAGTAGTTTAGAGACAGCTTTTCATACTAGAATTCAGCAGTGTTGAGGTGCACCAGCTATCATCTCAAGCTGAGGCCAAAGCCAGCATGTGCAGCTGCTGATAGTACTAAGGGCTCCACTGAGCCCTAAAATTGTAACATATTCTAAGTCAGCACCCTCAGCTGTTCCTTGTCTCCAAGGTGACCTGCACAAACTCCAAAACACTGGGCTCACGAGGGCGAGCTATGTGCCGGCGACCATGCTACACTATAGATAAGCTTCGCCCTCTGCGCGCTAAGATGCAAGATGGACAAGATCACAAGACAGCGTTGATAATCCGGATTGCAGCAGCACATGGCAAACAATACCCGCCTCTCGGCTGTTTGCGGTCCGGTGTTCTGGTTGAGCATTGAAGCGAGTGTCGATGCTAACCTGTACATGCTGCAGTCCTGCACGAATACCCGATATATCTTGTCAGACACCTTGGATCCCAATACCTTCAGAAAACACGAGTCGCTATTAAAAGGCAGGACGCCGGTGATCGTTGTCGTCCTGCGATCGTGATCGTTATAACATGCTTGGGATACATGTTCTGAGAGAATACATCCCAAGCATATTATCGATTGCCCATTACTACAGAGATACCAGTCGAGCATCAGAGCAGCACGTCTTGTGCTTGGCATGCTTCAGCAAAGGCTGCCACGATGGTTTATGCATTACCATCGGCGCTCTGCAGTGTTCAGCGCGTAATACCGCGGTACGCAGAATGCTGCACTACAATTCGGCAGGTATCTCGACGACCTATCACATCAGCGCGTCGCCGCCCTTCGTCTTCACACGACAGCGCTTAGACGGCGTGTGCTTTCCTGCAGCCGGGACATCAACGCTCGCAGATCCTGCCGCCTAGCGGAATGCTCCGCTAGCCTATCCGCATCCGGCGGGCAAGCACACCGCAGGTGTCAGTCCTTCTGGTCTCCTGGTGGACCCCACATTCAGGTGCACACAGCTACTCGATCGCAGCATGTTTGGGCATTTGGCGCTCGGAACTGCCCCACCCGCTTTCGAATCGGCATCGAGCCGCCGCATGCACACATCACACAAGGGCAAGGATGTGCGGGTGGGGGCTGTCACCTCTGTGCAGAGTCGGGACCGAGAATCCTGCCAAACGAGACAGGGTCGCACTGCCTCAGCTGCTCCATGTCCCATACAGTGGAGTGCAGCTGTTGGCTCTCAAGCTGCAGCAGCGCCAGCTCCTCATAACTGGCCAGCTCGTTTTGCTCTCTCAGCAGCGACAGCAGCTGCCTCTGGAAGCGGCACAGCATAGACAAGCACTGTTCAGCAACCCGGGTACATGAACTGGGCTTTGACTACTCTGGGTACGGCGATCTCGAAGTATGCCAGCCAGGTATGTAGATTAAGGTCCCTGGTTGCAATGCTAGTCGCAGCAGCATCCGCAGCAGCAGCACTCGTAGTGGCACCGGCGCCACAAGATGCCACTCCCCCTGACCACGTCAAGGTATGCCCTATCAATTCCCTATGAACATGAATACTGGTCTGTATATTCCATAAAAGGTAGCTCGGAGGTACGGTGCACGGCGTGCTAGGCCGCGCTGGATACACCTGACCACTTGGGGTATGGGTATGCGCAAGTGATACACAGGTTTGACCTTCAAGTTGATGGTGCAGGTACGGAATGCTCCCCCCCCTCTGAACCCTTCCCCCACCTCCCCCCCCCCCCCCCCCCCCCCCCCACTGCCACTGCCACAGCCACAGCCACCGCAAGCAGCGCGGCTGTTGGCTCTTTTGGATGCGACAGCTGTGTTTTGGTAGGTTGGGGGGGGAGGGCGCGGGCGCGGCGGAGGAGTCAGAGCCCCTCATCGTCGTCGTCCATGGCCTCGCCCCCGATCTCTTCCTCCTCTTCCTCGAGGTCGGGGTAATCCTTCCCGAAGCTTTAGAGTTTTTAACAGGGTAAACTGGGGAGGATTACCCCGACCTCGAAGAAGAGGAGGAAGAGATTGGGGGCGAGGCCATGAACGACGATGAGGGGCTCTAACTCCTCCGCCGTCCCCGCGCCCTCCCCCCCCAACCTACCTACCTACCAAAACATACCCTCATACACCCTCATAAATGATATATCTGCAGTATTATGAATCATTTGATGCTGTGCAAAGTCACTCCCGGCACTCACCCGGCAGGACATCATGTCCTGGTAGTCGCCCAGTTCCTTGCTGATGCCAGCCAAGCGGTCCAGCGCCTCGGCAAGCGCCTGCAGATCTCCCATGTTCATCTTGGCATAGCGGACTTCTTCGCTCCCGTGGCTGGCGCGCGCCATCAGCAGCAGCTGCTCCACATATGCCCGCAGGAAGGGGCGGCTATGCCACGCTCCATCCATGCTCGCTAGCTGCCGCTTGATGACACAAGCTGCGGTGCGGTGCAGCGCGCGCCGGTACTTGTGGGGCAGGATGCTGTACACCAGCTCCTGCAGCGATCTGTTGCAGAACTGCGAGAGCGCAGGAACCCGGGATTGAGCCAATGGGCATCACATGCAGCCTGCAGGTAAACAACGCGGTGCAAAGGGGGGGGGGGCGCATGGCCCTCATGACATGCAACGCTTGAGCAAGCATGGGCAGTGCATGTCGGAGGTAGCAACACGCAGTGCGCTGCCCCCCCCCCCCCCCCCCCCCCTCCCGGCCTCACCTGCCACGCAGGGCCAGCATCCCCTCCAATCATGTGCACGCACTCCAGCGCCCCTGCGTGCTTTATCAGGTTTCCGTCCCGTAGCGTCTGCAGCGTCTGCTCCAGCTCCTCTAGGCCGCTCATTAACCCCTCGGGCAGCATTTCCAGCAGCGCGCCCACGTGGAAGTGGTCGCCCCACACGGAGGCGCAGCGCAGCAGCACGGCAGGCGCCAGTGGCAGCTGGTCAACCTGTGCCTGGACTATCCTATGCATGCCGGGTGGCACCAGGTGGGCCAGGTCCGCCCGTGCAGCTTTGGCGGTTAGCTCGCCGCCCTCCACCAGACCAGACGCGCACAGCCAGTCGCACAGCTCCAGCGCGTGTAAAGGCAAGCCGTTTGAGCGGGCTGCGCAGCGGCACAGCAGCAGCGGTAACACACCAGAGGATGAGCATCCGCCCACCGCTACGACCCATTTGAATTCGCTCGAAAGGCGTTAATCAGCGCCTCCCGCCAAGCGCACCAATCAACCATAGACGCGAGCCGCATGGACGGCATGCGGTCTATCCGGAAAGTGCTGAGAGTGCTCGTTTTCATGCGCCAAGGGGGGGGGGGGGGGGCAGAAATGCGCACCGATGACAAGGTCAATGACGGGGAGCGCCAGGTTGCCGCCCAAGGAGACTCGAGCAAGCTCGGCCACCTCCTCATCCGCCAGCGGCTGCAGCTGCAGAAGCGCTATGCCAGCCCGGCAGTCCGATTGTAGCGGCTCCTGCCGCAGGTCCATCCCCAGCCCCAGGACCTGCGACATGTGCAGCAGCGGGCTCCGACGTGCGGTGCACACGATGGCACTTGTGTGGCGCCATGCTGGCTGGTTGGCCGCTTCACCCTCCTGCTGCAGCCTCCACCCGATGTCGATGAGCACCCGCAGCGACTTCTGATCCAGATGGTCTATGTCTTCCAGCACAAGCACCACTGGCCTGCTTGTCAAGATGTCCCACAGAATATCTGAGTACAGCTGCGCCAGCTGCGCGGTTTTGTCCTTCTGTCCTTCGTGTAGACCGCGGATGGCAGCGGTCCGGCAGCAGAGGATGTCCGGCAGGCTCCCGGCCAGGCCCAAGTCCCCCTGTACATTGGCGGCAACAACGGTCACCTTGCTGGCGGATGGTATAGGCGAGGGCGGCGTGGCAATACGGTTTCAAAGATTGTTGGTATCAGATGCACCGCGCACATCCCTGCTCAGCAACGCCTGAGAGTGCCCACTCCAGGAGAGAGAAGGCACAGCGCTGCAGCGAGTACGTCTGCAGTCATTCCGCCATGCCCTTCAAGGCACACCCCAAGCAGGGGCTCACCTGCAGAATGGCCATGCTGGCAGCCCCCGGTTCTCCGTGCAGCTCCAGCCACCAGCGCAAGATGCGCTCGCAGACCACAAAGTCCGAGTGGTTGCCAGAGTCTATTTGCATCAGCATCCACTCATGCTCCGCCTGCGCCTCGCCTGCAAACAGCTGACGGACCAAGCGCGACTTGCCAATGCCGATGGCCCCTTCTACCACCACAAGGACACCACCCACTGCGCTGCCACAACACCTGCCGGACGTAGCGTGCCGCAGCAGCGTCATCTCCGCCTCTCGGCCCACAAAGGCCTCGTCAGGCGCCACCATGTCGTAGCTCTCCGCCTCTGGGACAACCTCAGGTCGGAAAACCTCGGCCTCCCCTGCCTTGCCCTTGAGCTTGATGCTACCCGCAGGCTGCAGTATGAACCGGTGGGTCGCCAGCATGCTTGACCTGGATCTTCGCTCCATGTAGCGCTTTACAGTCTCACCGCACAGGAGTGTGTCGCCCTGCTTGGCGGCAGCTACCGCTAGCCTGGCTGCAGTGTTGACCATGTCTGCGTGCACCACCACCGCAGTGTCAACAATGTCAAGGCCCACAGGCATCAAGCGGCAAGAGGGAGGCACCTGTTTCCCTGCATTTTCTAAAAATCTGCGGCATTGTCTGCCAACAGCGCGAGTAACAGCTTGGTGATGTTGCACAGTTTGTGCCATGGCATGGGGATTTACAAGCAAGCAGGGGTACAGTGCACTAGACGCAACGGGCGGTGTCGCGTTGCCTATTGTTGCAGGGTGTATCAACTCTTGCGGCCTGCTGGTTTATGAAGTGCCGGTAGCTCATAATGTGGAATGTGTCTGACGGAACCAAGCAAATGACTGAGTTGTTAGTAGCATGGTTCGCTGGTGCTTCTACCTGGTGTGGTAGTTGAATAACAGATTAACACGGGAAGGCAAAGTGCAGCAGCTCAGAGGGTGCGGGGGAGGGGGGGGGGGGGGGGGCTCACCCCCCATGACCGCGTACTCGCAGCGCAGATTCGGGTCTCCCACCAGACCACAGAAGCACATGCCGCTGGTAATGCCAGCGGTACCGCGGATCCCTGCGGCGCCCATGAGATCCAGCACCTTGCGTCCGGCGAGGATTGCAGGCCCGCACTGGCGCTCGGAGCGGTAGCCCGGCAGCCCAAATACAAAGATCATTGCCAGCCCCTTGTCGTCCACTGTAATCTATCAGAGGCAGCGCAAACATAGTCAATCCCTTAGGGTGAGCTGAGCAGGCCTGGTTTGCTAGCTAGCTGTGCACAACCTGGCTCACAACCCACCTGCCGCGTAGCACCCCCCATCTGCGCCTCAACCACGTCAATGCTCTTCCCCAGCATCTCCTGGAGGTCAAACAGCCAGGCGCTGTCCGTGTACTTGCTCGTGTGCTCCTGCGGGGGCGTCCAGAGAACAGCTCACCAGGCACCGAGTTGACACGCTTCATCCATACACGGCGGGGAGGTGGCGGTGGCTGCGGATTTAGCAATTGTGAAAATGGAGCGACTCCCAGGAAGCGAGGGGCAGAGGCGCACCTGCATGTCCGCTATGATGAACAGAACGGTCACGCTGCGGTGCTCCATCAGCGTGCTTAGCGTGTGTTGCCCTGACAGGCATTTTTTGCGCACAAACTCGGGCAGAAAAGGCAGCAGGTCGCCAAGCCCCATGCTGTCAGGGAGGCAATGTGTGGGCATGCCGGTAGTACTGTTGTCTGGGGAGGGTGGACCACCCTGCAGCATTTCATCCAGATCGCTCAAGGCCAGAGAGCGACCGGATGACAAGATGCACTCAGCTGTCTCCATGTCGTCCATGAAGGACACCACCTCATCGATGAGGCGCTCTTGTCTCATCTTTGCGGACACAAACTCGTCTTTGCTCTTGTCACCTATTGCTTCGGTGTATGCAGGGCGTCGAGGCTTCGGCTCTGCGGTCTGTTCCACGAGACCTAGAGGGCTTTCAACCGATCTGCTTCTCTGCAGCATGCGGCTCCGGGAGGCTGCCCTGGACATCACCAAGTGTCCTGTTGGGAGCGTTTGCTGGGTCCAATCTGGTGAGTCTGGCGGCGTCCAGTGGTGCACGGCGCTTGGGGCCAGCATAATCTCTGACTTTTTTGACAGCGACAGCGCGATGGCGATCTCGTGCAGAGGCGTGCCGAGCACAAAGGCCTCGGAGCGATTCGTGGCCACGCCGCCTGAGCAACGCACCAAGCAGCACGCAGGTAGATAAGCGTCCCTCGGAGAGCAAACCAGCAACTTGCAGTATGAACACCCCATCAGGCTGTCAGATACCAGTCAGATACTTCGGGAACTGGGATGCTAATGGCACCATAGCACTATGTAGTCAGGCAGGATACTGCATGGCTGGCGGGGCTGATGGCCGTGCTGGGAGCTGGAGCAGAGACGTACCGCATGTCACAGAAGTTAGCTCTCCTGCGTGCCGAGGGGAAGGGGCAGGAGGGAGGGGGCACGTGGGGCTGAATTTCAGCAATCCATGTGCTCTGTGCGTCGTATGCCTGGACTAAATTACTGCGCAAGTCGACACTGAGCAGCTGGTCACAAAGGTCCCAGACATGGTGGATTTCGAGCGCACGCTTGCGGCATCCGCGATCTAAATTTGCGCCGCTTCCACGATCCTCAACTAGCCAGCCTCAGCTCGCGACCGCCGGCCTCACCTGCTGCCAGCGCGGAGTGCAGACTCAGCGGCGGGTCCTCCGGCTCGTGGCGGAAGCCGTCCAGTCGGACGTGCACCGCCTTCGCGCACGACAGCGCACGGTGCACGGCCTCCGATATCCCGACGTTGCCTGTATCCTGAAACACCACCAGCACAGCATCCCCAGCGAAGCAGTCCACGTCGCCATCGTGCGCAGCAATGAGCTCGATCATAACAGCGAAAAATGAGGACATCGCTAAGCTGAAGCGCTCAACGCCCTCGCTGCCGAGCCGCTGATTGGCGTCCTCGCTCAGCGCGGTGAACCCAGAAACGTCCAGTATTAGCACTGCTGTACGAGGCATCACGCGCGGCATCGGTGAGGCAAGCTGTCGGCTGTCGGCTGCTCGGCCGCTGCGGTGTTCGTCTTCTGCAGTGCCCTGTCGGCCGGCGCAAGAAGCCAGTCGCGAAGGCTGTGCACACCCGCACTGGAACGAACGGGACTACCACTGCAGCGAGAGCTACCGCCTTCTCCCTCCACTGCGCACCTTCCTCTTCGTCTCCTGACACGGCGCCAGTGACAGGCCTGGAGAATTGCGGGTACTTGGCTGTCGCTCGACAGTACAGCTCCTGTTCGCTCATCATCGCAACTTCGCAGGCTTCCAGAGCCCCAAAGCCAGAGTTTTCGTTGACACCTGCTGCGATGTTAAAAGCCAGCAGAAGCCGGCCGGCAATTGATCCTGGATGAGAGAAGCCCCTACAACACGACGGTAAATACTCTGGCTGCTCCAGTGCTAACCTGGCAAAGACACTAGCCCTCGACTGCTGGTAGTGTGCGTGGTGCGTTGTGGCCGACGACAAGTGATAATCGGCATGCAAGCGCGAACGATTGACGACGCGGCGGCGGTGCGAATACCGCGTACAGGTACAGGTACCTTGTACGGGTATCTCCATGCCAATAGGGCTGTACCTGTAGCGATTTACCGTAAACTACGCTGTAGTTATATTCTGATGCCGGCTATAGCGACTACCTGTACAGGTATTTAAAAATACTAGCGACCATGCAGGGCGCTGCTGCTGACCAAGTTCATATCGGCTGAAAAAGAAGATCTCGAGGAGGAAGATTATGCCGCGAGCACGGACCATTTTACTGCGGTACAGGTAAGGTACATTCTTTGCTACAGGATTTTACATGTGCTAGATGCAAAATTCCAGAAATCCATACTGAAATCCAGAAGAAAATCCAGCTACAGGCCACCAGAGGCGGGGTTTGCTACAGGTACCCGTACAAGGATCTAACATTGAGCGGTCTAATATTAAGCCCTGATACCGCCCAGCAGCACCAAAGTGTAAATAAATATTAAGCGGTCGTTCGCGAGACCATAATGACAGGTTAAGGATCGCTACAGGGTACATGCTGGTAATCCATAATGATGGGTTTGATAATCCTTAAACCTTAGTGAGGCAGGTCCGATTTAATTCTATGTTTTAGAACCCCCGCCCCTCCCCCCGCCCCCCCCCCCCCCCCCCCCCTCTGTTTCCACCCCCCTCTATTTTATTTATGTTGATATCACAGCACTCAGTATAACATGCCCAAAGTTGCATGATAACTACCACTGGCATGCCGCTTTTTTATGGTTTCAATGCGGGGTTGTGTGCAGAAGGGTGTTCCCTGTCATATGCAATCATACCATGGAGAGGGGGTGGGGCACTTTTTGGAACCATCACCATATTAAAGTCGCAGCATCATGACAAACCAACCATACGGTGGCCCTATCCACCCCGGCCTCCATGTAGTGCTATGATGCTGCTAAGCTATTGTATGCATGTCCTGGATATTGAAGACTACTTTCCGTGCGTTCCCTAGACGCTATCCACTTAATTAACACAGTATATTCACAGCGGCGGTGCGGGGCTGAGCCCCCAGCCGCTCATGCACCGCTCCCAGCCGCCAAGTACTGCTTAAGTACGTGAACATAAAGTTGAGACCACTTGCAAAGTGAACCCCCCTCTGTTTCTCCGGAAAGTAGAGTAATCGAAAATAACATTAAATCGGACCTGCCTAATAAGATTGAAATCAACATGGCACATGCAGACAACGTTCGTTCTTGGCGGGGTCGCGGCGGCGGCGCGCATGGCACGTGATGGTGCTCCTGTGCCTGGGAGTGCGTCGCGTCGCTCGTCGGCATGTGTTGCTGTGACCTGGGTCATCAGCTGCAAGCGTACTCGCCGCGGCTGATGGCCTACCCCGGGGCGGTGGCCCCCATTGGTTTCATGTTTCCCTTACGGTCTTTCTGGTCGTTCCTTGGTTTCAGTGCTTCCCTTCACCCTTTATTTGGTTCGTGGCAGCTTGGCGACTTCGTGGTTCCCTTGGCTCTTCCTTGGTTCTTGGCTCCCTCGCCTCCTGCTCGACCTTGGTTTTATGTCTCTCTTTTGTTGGCAACCTTTCATAGTTGCTGTTAGTTTTGTTTGTAGTGCGCATATGTCAAGTATTGATGTAAAAAGAAAAAATGATGTATTCCTTAGTATCGTCACTATATACTACCATCGCAAGGTACGGGGCACAGATAGAGTACGCGCGGCGCATACTGTTTTTTTTTCGCTCCGGGATAACATGGTCGATGATGTATGCATAATATACATAAATGAACTATGCATAAATGGATACATAAATACATAAATGAATCATGTAATCCTTTATAATCCCCTACATGTAGGTACGTGTGTTCGATCGGTCCGCCCCTTTGTGGTCAGAGGACGGCGTGCAACACGGCGCACCGTTGGCCACGACTTCCTTCTGCGTCGCGATTCACCCCGAGGTGCAGCAGTGTGACAACACGAAGCGTTGGAGGTCACATCAGATGGGGCGGCGCGCTTCAACGCCGAAGATGGACATTTGGTGGGCCTGCCGGAGCACGTTTGGCCGGCCCTTCACGCCTTCCTCACGTCCATCAATGCGTGGACGCTAGCCTGAGCAAGTTCATATCTGCAAAGTCCAGCCGTCGGTACACCCACGCCTTGCATCACCACTCATGGGCCCTGCTCAAGCATTGCATGCAACACAAGGCGGGTATTGGCCCCGCAACTGCCTCCCGTCCGAGGTGGAGGCCTTTGCGGAGGCGGTGGATGCCACCGTCCTCGCGGCGGTGGAGCGGGTGCTAGGGGGATCTTTCGATCCCCCCACGTACGGCACCGACACCAATCCGGCGGTCACCGATTTCCTCGCGGGGCTTTTGCACGACCACGACTCCATGGCAGCAGAGGCGGCTACTTTGAGCGAGGATGTGGCCAGGGCGCACATCTGGCTTCACCTCCCCACTCGGTTAAACGGCGCTGACATCCGCCGCATGGATACCGTTCGCGATGCCGCCTTTATCGGCTGCATGAATGACATCCTCCCGAGGTTCCTCACTAAGAAATCTAACACCCCCACCCCCACCCCACAGCTTGGGTTCGTACTTGGCCGAGGCCGCTTTAACGCAACTTCTCCCGCCCGCCGGTCTGACCACTTCCCCAACCATGCTCATGGGTCGGCCAGCTACGCCGCGGCGGTGCGCGAGGCGTGGGGCCGCCTTCAAGCGGCTACTGCTAGCCACCTCAGCCACGTAGATGCCCGCGTGATGAAGCGGGCAACGGAGGCCGCGTCGGGCTCGCAAAAAGAGCTGACGGCATTTCTAGACGACCATGCCAACAACTCCATGCTTCAGAATGAGGTGTGCGCTCTCCATGTCACATGTAGGGGACGGATCTTGTTTAATCACCTCGATGCGACATCGGGCATGGGGACGGTGGCCATCCCCACTGCGCGGACGGTCTTGACTCTGCATGAGCTGTGGGAGGTCGCTGCCGAGTACTTCTTTCTGCCTAGCCCGTGCATGCCCCCGGTGGTTGGGAGCCATATCATCATGCCCTCGACACAACACAACCCCGTCATTGTTGACCTATATGGCGATGTGCTCATGAATCTCCCGGCACCTGGAGACGCCCACTGGCGTGTGCAGCACGACGCTATCGCAGACGTCTTCCGCGATCACTGTATGTGTTCACGACCTGGGTATCGTTGTACGCCGGGAGGTGGGTGACTTGTTCTAGCAGGCAGCGCCTCTCGGCAACACCGTACCCACAGATGAATTCAAGGACCCGGTGCCGGACGCAGAGCTCTCCCTCCCGCGGCGTTCGACGTCGTGACCGGGAGCTATGATCCCCGGAGCTTGAAGTCCACGTTCTTGGAGTTAAAGACTATGCGGTACGGGGTCAAGTACACTGCGGTGGCTGCCCCGGGCCATGGACGTGTATCGGTTTGAGTGCTCCCTGCTAAGCGACATTCAATGGGGGTTGGCAGTGGCGTGGCACAACTCGGAGCCCGGACAGAAGGGCCCTCTTCGAGACATCCTAGATATGCTGGAGTACACTGGCATGGTCTTCGGCACCTTGGCAGGTGAGGTGAGCAACGGGGTGCGCCGCACCGTGCGCGGTGTCGCATGCTTGGCCGTGGATCGGGGTGCCCTCTCATCGCGGGGCACTCGGTGCACCCCCCGGGCTCACCAGGAGGCCTTACTCGCAAGCGATTTCCTCGGGGTCTTGAGCTTGGTGGCGGCTCGAGAGCGTGCTCGCTGCCTCATCAGACGGCGCAGATTCGTCCGCCATCCCGTTGCCGAAGCTTTACAGCACGTCCGGGGATCACCCTCGCACATACGTGCACGCGTGGCCCGGACTCTGAACCGTGTGCGCATCACTCATCCATGCCGCCTCGTGCGGGATGCGGGCCGCCTTTAGGCGGCTTGCTGTTCTGATCTTTTATTAGTACTGGTTTAAGCATTAGGTGGATTTGTTGCTGCCTTTTTTATAATCCACACCTATACTCGTTCGAGTACCGCATACGGGTACAGGTACAGGTACCTGGTAGTGCGCGGAATAGCCCTATGCTGAGCTGGAGGGTCCCCCCCAGAACTAGAACGCTGTTCTGTCCCTCCCCATGCTAAGTGGCCACTATACCGCAATTTCTCGCTCATAGCGACCACTACCGGTACACGTACCCTACTGGCACGTACCTGTAGCAGTTTCTTGGCATATATGTATCGAAATTAAGAGCATACAGTCGCTACACGGCGAGTATCTCATTAATTCGCACGAGTCGCTAAAGGTTGTACCCGGTATGTACCCGGTACAGGTATACCCTGTATCCCTCTAGCGACTAGTCGCCATATTACATGAGCCAGCTGCAAAATTCAAGAAATCCATACAGGAATCCAGAAGAAAATCCAGCTACGGGCCAACAGAGGCGGGAACCGCCATGGTAGCCACCGACCAGGCATCGCCACCAGCCAGCCGCCGCGCTACGCAGTCGGGACGCTCTCCCCAGCACTCAATCCCGGGCCACTCCAATAGCGGCACTAGGCTGAATGTGATGTGAAGGCGCCGACAAGAAAGGAGCTTCGACGTAGAGGTCTCGCAGCAAGGAGTGGAAGTGAGGGGTCCAACCCAGAACGGGGCGCCACGAGCGTGAACCAGACGCATGCCACCCAACGCCAAATCCGCCGCCAGCTCGGCCGCGTCCTTTTCCGCAAAACGTAGAACGCCTTCCCTAGCACATCATCCCGCCGGGCCACTCCAATAGCGGCGCTGAGCCGAATGTGATTTGGAGGCGCCGACAGGACAGGAAGGGAGAGGGTGCACAAAGAACAGCGAACGGGGACTTGACCGGACCAGCAACGACGTAAGACGCCGGTGTCCAGCGCACGTTGTTCCGCCCAGCGCCAGATCCGCCTCCAGCTCGGTCGCGTCCCCTTCCGCCGAAATCAACGTAGAACTCCCTTCCCAGCACAACATCCCGGGCCACTCCAATAGCGGCACTAGGCCGAATGTGATGTGGAGGCGCCCACATGACAAGAAGGCAGAGGGTGCTCAAAGAACAGCGAACGGGGACTTGACCGGACCAACAACGACGTAAGACGCCGGTGTCCAGCTCACACTGCTCCTCCGCGGCAGTGGCAGCACGGGCGGGGCCAAGGCTACCACGGCGCCACCCGTGCACGATCCCCGCCCCCATCCCCAGCCGGGGGCGGAGGCGGAGGAAGGGCCCGCGATTCCGAGTGCCGAGGATGGTCGTCGGGCCCGCCCAGGCGGCGGTGGGTGGGTTGGTACCGGTATATGA
This sequence comes from Tetraselmis striata, assembly GCA_006384855.1. Lineage (NCBI taxonomy): Eukaryota > Viridiplantae > Chlorophyta > Chlorodendrophyceae > Chlorodendrales > Chlorodendraceae > Tetraselmis > Tetraselmis striata. Next base: position 197,249 of record VCJN01001322.1, read on the forward strand.
TTACATGTGCTAGACGCAACATTCAAGAAATCCACACAGAAATCCAGAAGGAAATCCGGCTACGGGCCAACAGAGGCGGGAACCGCCATGGTAGCCACCGACCAGGCATCGCCACCAACCAGCCGCCGCTCCACGCAGTAGGGACGCTCTCCCCAGCACAAAATCCCGGGCCACTCCAATAGCGGCACCAGACCGAATGTAATGTGAAGGCGCCGAGTGACAGGAAAGGAGCTTCGAAGTTGAGGTCTCGCAGCAAGGAGCGGAAGTGGGGGGTCCAACCCAGAACGGGGCGCCACGGGCGTGTAACAGACGCAGGCCACCCAACGCCAGATGCGCCGCCAGCTCGGTCGCGTCCTTTCCCGCCAAACGTGGAACGCCTTCCCCAGCGCAACATCCCGGGCCACTTCAATGGCGGCGCTGAGCCGAATGTGGTGTATGTGGAGTCGCCAACATGACAGGAAGGGAGAAAGTGCTCAACGAGTAGGGAATACAGAGCCGACCGGTCCAGCAACGACGTAAGACGCCGGTGTCCAGCGCACGTTGTTCCGCCCAGCGCCAGATGCGCCGCCAGCTCGGTCGCGTCCCCTTCCGCCGAAATCAACGTAGAACTCCCTTCCCAGCACAACATCCCGGGCCACTCCAATAGCGGCACTAGGCCGAATGTGATGTGGAGGCGCCGACAGGACAGGAAGGGAGAGGGTGCTCAAAGAACAGCGAACAGGGACTTGACCGGACCAGCAACGACGTAAGACGCCGGTGTCCAGCGCACGTTGTTCCGCCCATCTCCAGATCCGCCGCCAGCTCGGTCGCGTCCCCTTCCGCCGAAATCAACGTAGAACTCCCTTCCCATCACAACATCCCGGGCCACTCCAATAGCGGCACTAGGCCGAATGTGATGTGGAGGCGCCGACAAGACAGGAAGGGAGAGGGTGCTCAAAGAACAGCGAACGGGGACTTGACCGGACCAGCAACGACGTAAGACGCCGGTGTCCAGCTCACACTGCTCCTCCGCGGCAGTGGCAGCACGGGCGGGGCCAAGGCTACCAAGGCGCCACCCGTGCACGATCCCCACCCCCATCCCCAGCCGGGGGTGGAGGCGGAGGAAGGGCCCGCGATTCCGAGGGCCGAGGACGGTCGTCGGGCCCGCCCAGGCGGCGGTGGGTGGGAAAAGGTATATACACCGGTAAAAGTACCGGTACATACACTGCTGGTAAAAGTAAAGTTCGGCCCGGAACATCGGCCGAAGCCGCCCCAGCACTTGACCTCTTGCGCCAACTGCAGTCATAGGTCCGGCATAGCCCTTAGACCATTGCCTGATTCGAACCCCCAAGGGCTAATGCATCAACCGCGGAAACCCAGGACACGCCGGGACGATATTGCCGAAATACATCGGCCAGGAATCTAACCCGGTACCTTTCGCGTGCGAGACAACCGCTCAACCGAGCGGATAAGGGCCGTAATCCTTATACCCTGGTACTGCGCTGGAAATATCCCGTCTTTTGCGGGTTGCGGGCCCTCGGGCTTATAAGATCGCCCCCGCCGCCGCCGCCGCCGCCGCGGCCGCCTTCCCCGGTGATGTCGCTAGTTCGCTACATGACGTAGCCCTACCTGATTGCGTCGATGATAAAGCCTTGCACATATAGCTATGCTGCCTAAGTGGTGCTTGACCCGTAGGGTACCCTGCGGATACAGCACTGAATAGCTCAGTAGTAGGCGGGACGTCCCGCCTCGCGCCGCATCCGCCAGCAGCCGCCAGCGCAGCAAGTTTTTGCAGCGAGCAGCTCTCGACGGGCCCAGTAGGCACGTCTTCAAGGAGCCGCCAGAGAACGACCGACGCACCTGCAGACACTGTCATACGTCCGCGAATCGCTTCGCGAGTGGGCGCACAGACGAGCGAAGCCGGCCGGCCTCAATGGCACTCCTCTTCGGGCAGGGCTTCTCGGCTGAGGAGCTGGCGAAGCTGGTGTGCTGTCGATACAACATTCCCGACATAACCCAATACTGCCCCCCCCCCCCCCCCCCCCCCCCCCCCCTCCCCCCCCCCCCGCCACCAGCCGCTATTCTTGAGGCTTCCTCTCCCCGGACCGTTGCAGGGCCTTGAGGACGCGGCGGCGCCCCCCGCCAGCAGCCCGCAGAAGCCCGCCGCCGGAGCACTGAGCGCGAGCCCGAGCCCCACCCTGCCAACTCAGGCGCCGGTTCCCGCTGCGCCCGCTAAGCCGCTCTCATGGGTACGCGGCCTCCCGGGGCTGGATGGATGTGGGGATGATTGGTTAGGGGCGTTCGTGCGGAGGCCGGTAGAGGTTTTTTTTTGCCTTCATCAGCGCCTTGTCAGCCTTACCTCCTTGCCCCCCCCCCCCCCCCCCCCCCAACACACACACACACACACACACCATCCACTCCCCCCCCTTCCTCTCAGGCGGAGCGCATGCGGGCGTCGGCGCAGGGGGTCAGTTGCGCGCCCGCAGCTGCCTCGGTCCCTGCATCCGCCTCTGCGTCTACCCCCACTTCCACCTCTCAGCCAGCGGCCGCAATGGCTACAACCGTCACAGCAGCCGGCTCAGAGCCAGCGGCCCCCGCGGAGGCCATAGCCGCCGCGCCGCCCTCGTCGCTGCCGGCAGAGGCGCCTCCAGATGCCGGCGAGGGTGGCACGGACAGCGAGGCTGGGGCGGGTAGTCCGGGGGCGCCCAGGGGCTGCAGCCCCGCCGTCACCATCCCTGCTGCGCCGCGGCCGCCGCTTGATGGGCTGAGCGACGAGGATGGCGCCGCACTGGCGTGGCTGGTGGGCGGCGGCGGCGCTCCCTGCCCGGTCCTCCCTGGCAGCGGCAGCAGCAGCAGCAGCGGCGGTGGCATCTCATTCTCGCCACGTGGGCTGGTGAACAACGGCAACACCTGCTTCATGAACACCGCGCTGCAGGCGCTGATGGCCTGCCCGCCCTTCGGCGCGCTCATGGCGGGCCTGGGCGCCGCGCTGCCGGGCCTGGGGGGCCCAGGCACGGCCACGCCCACGCTGGCGGCGCTGGGCCGCCTGGCGCGCGAGCTGGGGCCGCCGCTGGCGCACGACGCGCCGCCGCTGCCGCGCCACGGCGGAGCGCTCAACCCGGGGCCGCTCATGGAGGCTGTCGTCGCGGCGTTCTGCCCGCCCGGCGCGCCACAGCCGCGCGGGGGCGGCCGGCACGGGGAGGAGCCGGACCAGCATGACGCGCAGGTGAGCTGGCCGGGGAGGGGCGACGGGCTGAGCACTGTACCTGCGCGACAATGCATGGAAAACTACCACATCCACCGTCTGCGCTAGGCGTTGCCGCATTGGTGCGAGGGAGAATTATGACATGCTAGTTCCGACAGGCCGAGGCCATATATTGCATATGCCATACGCTTATACGCGTTGATCCCCGGTAGCTCAATGGAATTCCCAGCATTCTGTTCTTGGTGGCATATTCCTCATCCTCCCGCCGGCGGATGGCTGCTGTGTTGGGTGGAGACCGGAGGCGCTGAACCTGGTGTCAGCTCCCTAGCTGACCCCCCCCCCCCCCCCCCCCCTCGCGTTGTGCCCCGCAGGAGTTCCTAACCTTCCTGCTAGACGCGGCGCACCAGGAGCTGCTTCTCCTGCGGCGGCGACACGCGGACGACACGACCGCGCTGCTGGGTGCCCCCCCCCCCCCCCCCCCCCCCCACACCCATTCTGTTGCCTTTGCTATAAGTGAAATGTCATAGTAAAAGGAATTCAATGAATGTGATAAAACTTCAAATCGATCGAGTTGGGCTATTTCTCTCACCGCCTTATACTTTTGAACATGTTTTTGGCTGTCTTTGATACGGGTGTTTGCTGCCGGCTGACACGGCTTGGCTTGGCTGGACTCGATTGGCTTGGCCATGGTGCTGTGCAGGGCGCAGCCCCGGCGGGGGCGGCGACGAGGAGGAGTGGGAGCAGGTGGGGAAGGGCAACCGCAGCGCGGTGACGCGCGGGCAGGCGAGCGCTCAGGGCGGCTCGTCCCACGTGAGCGCCATCTTCGGCGGCGCGCTGCGCAGCGAGGTGCGCACGCCGCGCGCGCGGCCCTCCGCCACGCGGCAGCACTTCACCGTGCTGCACCTGGACATCTACCCGCCGGCGGTGGGCAGCGTGGAGGCCGCGCTCGCGCTGCACACGGCGCCCGAGACCATCAGCGGCTACCGCGCCGAGGGCTCCGCCATCGAGAGCGACGCCACGAAGCGCGTGCAGCTGCTGGAGCTGCCGCAGGTGCTCGTGCTGCACCTCATGCGCTTCACCTACGGCGCCGCCGGCACAGGTGCGCGCGCGCGCCCGCCTCCATGAAAGACTGCCCCCCCCCCCCCCCCCCCCCTTGGGGTCCTTTCACCCTGCAAAGATGGAGACCACCGTGTCCTGGAAGCTTGCACAGTGCACCACAGAGCTCACCAGAAATAAAACAGATTACAATAATTTATCAGGACAGAGTACAATCGTGAACAATTTTGCATCACCTAGACGGGACTTCGATGCATACCAGACAGGATTGGGGTTTTTTTTGCGACCGGACACCCCAATTCAACGGCACTGTACGGCATTCCCTGTCTCGCAGCGATTCTCGCCACTCTCCGTTGATATCCCGCGACTGCCGGTCTGTGTCATCGCTATTCAATCTCCCCCTGCCGCCACATTCGCATCCCGTGCCTAACAGCGCCGCAAGCCGCTGCTGCGGTGCAGCTCGCAAGTGCCCTGAGCCTGTGCCCCCCCCCCCCCCCCCCCCTCTGCGCTGGCTGCACCGCAGGGAAGCTGCACAAGAGCGTGTCGTACGGCCCCACGCTGCAGCTGAAGGCCAGCATGCTGGCGGACGGCTGCACCAACGCGCGCAGCGGCACCACGTACGACCTGCTCGCCGCCGTGCAGCACCACGGCCGCACGCCCACGGGCGGCCATTACACCGCCGACGTGCGCGCGGGCGGCCCCGGCGGCGAGTGGATGCACTTCAACGACGACCGCGTCGCGTCGGTCGGGGAGGCGGACGTGCTGCACGGGAACGCCTATCTGCTGGTCTACAGCCGCCGCGCCGGCAGCCACTGATGCCGCCGGTCTGTCGGCCAGCCAGCGCCGGCATCGGTGCTGTAAAGAGCCGCAGGGCGGCGCATCACGCGGACATTTCCGCGAACCGTTATTCAATCGCTTCCACCCTGATGCCCCGTTTATAGCGATGCATACAGCAGCACAGTCAGTGGCGCGCTGAGGCCGGCGGAGCCCCCTCCCCCCCCCCAAAGTCCCATCCACGAAGAAGATGTACCTGTATACCAGATAAAGATTTCATATATAGGTCGTCGAAGAGCGGGCAGAAATACCATACTGCCAACGGTAGTCAGACAGCAAACCGGTTTGCATTGCCAGTGCGCCATATATAGTCACTTGTTGCTAGATAAGAAATATGTAGCGACCAACAACATTAGTTGCCATACTCAGAATAATACGTATGAATAATATGTACTGGGCACCCGCCGGACAGCACACGCGCGCTGTAATGAAATACATAACAACATTTTTATTAGTTAGGTGTCAAATTCGGCACGTGGCAACGACTGCTGACCAGTATTGTGAATTCACCGGGACGAAGTTTTGCGAACAGATGTCGACAGAATCTTCAGGTTGGGGATTTGTACATTATGGTACGCGACGGTACGTGAAAGAACGTTATCGTACGTGTCACTTATAGAATCAATCGGGGGGGGGGGGGGGGGGGGGGGGGGGGGGGGGTTGCAAGGCAGCAGCAGGTTTGGTTTCCAGCCGGCAGACTGATGCCGAGTCACATGGATCTGCTGCCATGAGCGTGCATCCCATCGCGAGAAGCGGAGATCGTATCAGCGCAATCGTCGTCGGCACTGCAGTCGATGCCGTGATTGCTACATCTCCGCGGCCATCCGAGAAGAGGGGACGGCGAGCCACTCATTTACATGCACGCAGCTCTTTCCATGCCATATTTTATGTATGGGGGACGTTCCCAAGTGTGCGAGGAGGGGAGCCGGCATCATGACAGGCGCTTAGGATGCGGGTGGTACGTTGCATTGCGCTGCCGATGGCTGTTTGACCGCAGTGATTGAGGGCAGCCAACCAGCCCCGCTCGGACTCAATCTCAACCCCAAGCCATGACACACCATCTCCTCTGTTGTCCGGCCGTGTCCCGCTATCACCTCACGGCATGAGCCCATGCCAGGACAAGTGCTCATGGCGACACGGTGGTGTATGACATGCCACGCTGCCGCTGGCACTCTCCAGGGAACGATCAGTCTCGTGCCATGCTGTCGAGAGCTCGCAGCGCGGACGCGTCGCACAGCCCTGACACTGGGCCCACCAGGCTGAGCCACGCCACCATGTAGCGCAGCGCAGCGGAGCCCTGCTTGCCGCCGCCCGCAAGCATCAGCCCCATCCGCTCCACCGTCATGCAGGGGTTCAGCATGAACCAGGGCTGCTGCAGGTGGGGGTGTTCCTGCGTTCAGAGCGATGGGCGCCGCAAGGGCGTTAGGTGCGCGCCAGAGGCTGCCTGGAGGCACCATTGCGGCTGTCTCCAATGCCCCCCCGCCCCTTCACCCCCCACCTGTGGTTCCAGGAAGTGAGCGGGCTCCTCTGGGGTTTCTGCTGACAATGACTCGGATGTCACTTGCCGCCAAGGCAGTACCCCAAGCAGCGCCTGCCGATTGAGCAGGTTGCCGTCCAGCCGGCGGCCGCGGCAGAGCAGCACCGGGCAGCCGTACATGGCGTTGTGCACGATGTGGTAGTCGATAAGGCAGCGCCCCTTTGGCCGCGCCACCTGCACCACCCGCATGCCAGGCACGGGTGAGCTCGTGGTGGCTTGCCCGGGCGGGGGGCGAGGGGAGAGGGCGAAGGGGGGGAGGGGGGGGGGGGGGGGTGCTCGGCTGCTCGGCTGCTTACCACTGTCTCCTCATCCGGTGCCACCTCCGTGTTCATGTCGCCCACACCGTTGGCGCTGGCGCTATCCTCATGCTCAGCTGGCAGGGGCAACACTCTCTCGAGTGAGAGATACCCCGCGCTGATACCCGGCGCAGTGCGCCACTCCAGCGCGCCAGAGTCCGTCGCGGTACCCGCCAAAGCCTCCCGCAGCGCGGCGCAGCCGTCCCGAAAGTCCTCTGCGGAAATCGACCCACGCTGGTGGACGTCCATGCTCCAGCTGTACCGTGCTGTGGGATAATCACAGCACGATTAACACCGGGGCGTACTCGTCAGCTGGTCAGCTCCTCCGCTGGTGTCAGCCCCTCCCATGTGTGTCTCAATGTGTGTGTGTGTGTGTGTGTGTGTGTGTGTGTGTGTGTGTGTGTCTGTGTGTGTGTGTGTGTGTGTGTGTGTGTGTGTGTGTGTGTGTGTGTCTGTGTGTCTCATAGATACAGTGGGCGATAGGCGCGACCTCGGATATCCTGCAGAATTCGCGGCTGTGAAGCTCACCCGCGCCTGACTTTCTATCTGTTCCTTGCAGTGCCTGCCCTCCTCGAGCAGACGGTCAGTCGCGATGGTGAACGCCGGCCCGGGAGAGCGGGAACCCAATTCTGGACGGCAAACAGCTTGTTCTGGCGGTATGCACGCCGCACAAATCAGACGGTTGTCGGCGGCGGCAGGTGCTTGCTACGGATGCTCGTACCCCGGTGTTACAGTCGGGTGGCGGTGGCGGCGCGGCATGCGCTGGGCGACAGAGCGTGCGCCCCAGCACGAATTAGTTCACTACTTGCTATGTCTCGCAACACTACTTGCTACCCCCACAGCCGCCCCGTCACTGCCAGCCGAGCGCCTCGAACACGGCGGCGAGTCGGTTGCAGCGCTTCACAAGCGCGGCGGTAACGAGCGCAAACACGGCGTCGTAGACCATCCACTTGAGCCACGGCTCGAATTCGTCCAGCGCCCAGCAGACCGTCTCCCAGAGGGAGCGCCGGAGAGCAGCGAGCCAGCTGCTGCCGCTAGCAGGGGTCGCGCGAGCGACGTCCTTGCACGAACTGCCTGTCGATGATTCACTATCAGCACGCTCGGGCAATTGTTGGCTGTCACCCATCGTTGTCGTAGCGTGGGTCTGTTCTCAACGGGTTGGCGCGAACGGCCTCTGACACCAGGGAGGGCTCCTGTGCCTTGGCTACCTGGGAGAGATAATGTCCATGTCGCAGGTATGCTCTACCGAGCCCAGGCCAGCACCCCTGAAAATGGTGTCGTTGTCGTTCCCTCAGGCCAGGCCAGGCCGCCATCAGCACGCAGGAATGGACTACGTCACAACATCAACGGCAGGCCATCATAGGAGCCTCGGAAGTAATCCTTAGGCGTCATCATCAGCGCGGTCGGGGAAGAACATGTGATGGACCAACACTCGAACATAGATAATCCTTAGATGGGTTTGGTTACACGGGGTAGAGTCGAACATCATCTGACAGTATACTGAGAAATTAGAAATGCATTCGAGTATATCCGTATTGTAGTCGATAACTGTAGACAGGTTTTTTTTTTTTAATAGGTTTTAAATAGGTTGTAAAGGATTCAGGCTTCCTCGCTGCTGACGGATGAATGTGGGCTGTCGTCGCCGTCACTGGCAGTATGTACCAGTAGCTCTTCACCTGCCAGAAGGTCACCCCAGATCGACCCTCCGCACCCGACTACACTTTCTCTTCCTAGCCAGCCACAGCGACCACATAGGCGGCCAGTCCTCGGGAGGGGCCGGGCGAAGGGCTGCGGCGCGATGCCGGGCGAGAGCGTACAGCTGCACGGCTGGACGATCAGCACCAACAAGGCGCCCATCCTGGGTGGGAACGCCACGCCCGCCTCCAGCGCCCCCCCCCCCCCCCCCCCCCCCCCCTCCCGCGCGTGCCACCCTGGTGGCCTGCCTAGATCCAAACGTGGACACCAACGACGGCATCTGGCGGTGCTGAGGATGGGGAGGGGCGGCTCTGCTCGGCCACGGCGATGTCAATGCCAGTGCGCATTTGGTTGCCCATCCTGCGCCGTCTCTGGGGGCCAGGAGAGGAGCTGACCCCGCGGGGCGTGATGCGCTGGCCTCAGGCAGCAGGGATCTGGAGGAGGTGAACGCCGCGCTGGGTGGCGTGATTAACCTGCCCGAACAGCTGTACGGGCACAGCTGGGTGGACTTCCACCACGCCGCCAGCGGCACCGCCATCAGCTTCAATGCGCTGGACGCGCTGCGGGGCTGGTGCCAGGAGGCGCTGCCACCGGTGGGTATCCTGCCGAGGCAGTAAATGCACCACACATACACCCTCGCGCTTGCCACCGGCGCCCTCCCCGCTCACCCCTATCCCCCGTGTCCCCGCAGCTGCGGGTGGCGGGCGCGCAGGATTGGATGCGCACCCGGCGGCGCGAGGTGGAGGCCAGCCAGGCCGAGTACCTGGACTACGACTGGACCTTCACGTCGCCCTATTGCGGCACCACCTGCAGCGCGGACAGCGCCGGCGCCACGCCCGCCCAGCGCGCCTTCTGCCTGGCCGGCCACGGAGACGCGGGCGCGCAGTGGAGCGCCACGGAGCACCAGATCGACCGGCAGATGCTGATGGCGCGCGACCCGCTGCTGCTATACGATGAGGTACACAATCGCCACTACCGCTGGTCCGATATATGATATGCCACAGTCCGGTATATGATATGATATGATAAGTAAAGTATATAACACACAGCAGCTCCATTTGGGCGCACGGGATTGGGTTGATTGGCAGATGTCATGGCTCATTGCCGCATCGTCCAGCATGACTGCCCACCCCCCTCCCATCCGCCTTCCCTTCGCCTGGCCGCAGGTGCTTCTCTACGAGAGTGAGCTGGACGACAGCGGCGTCTCCAACTACTCTGTGAAGGCGCGAACCGCCCCGTACATGCCTCACATACTCAACTACCCACATCGCAGCAGGAGAGGCTGGGCACAGTGCCGGGAGGCTGAGCCCACCCCCCCCTGTCCCGCCAGGTGCGCGTCATGGAGCGGTGCTTCTTCTGCCTGGCGCGCTTCTTCCTGCGGGTGGACAGCACGATGGTGCGGCTGCGCGAGGTGCGCCTCTTCTGCCGCTTCGACCAGCCGCACGTGGTGCTGCGAGAGCTGACGCACCGCGAGGGCACGATGGCGGAGCTCGCAGCCGGGGGCGCTCCGCCCGCGGGGGCCGCCTACCAGGACGCCGACACCGCTGGCGTGGCTCTGCAGGTGAGGCGGCCCCGCCCATGGCTGCAGGGCGCCACGAGGCGGCTTCCCCCATCTTTCTACATCACGTTTCTTATTGGAGACCGTTCTGATTCCTGCTTCATAACAGTGAGCCGACATGTCCAGAAAAGCGTTGTATCGTCTATTCATTCATGGGACATTTTTGGTACTCACTTAAGCCGAGGAAGCGCACTTCACGCATCCGCCGCCTCCGACTGTCTATCGTTCAGAGTGTCAAGTCAGTAAAAAAATACGCAGCTACATGTAGCCACAACGTGTATGTGTGTACATCTCCTGCATTTCGTGCTTTGCAAACTGCCGAGGTAGCTCAAAGAGTAAGCACCGAGAGCGACGATGTCACCCCGGCTCGCAGGCTGTGGCCCCCGTGGCAGTGAAGCTCTTCATCACCGAAAAGCTCGAGCTCCAAGCCAGCAGCAGCTAGGGCCACCCTTGGCTGCGCCTTTCGGCGGGCTTAGCCTACGAGGCTTGCTGCATTCCGCCACCTCCTCGGCGGCTCCAAGCGTGGCAGCACTTCCGGTCATCACTCATCAGCCCCAGAGGGCATGGACTTGTGCGCTGCTGCACTAGCTGGCGCGTGTCTGGACATGTCGACCTGCTGGCATTGAACACCACGAAGCCATTCACCCCCTCGCAGGATCAGGGGCCGGCCCGTTGAGCCTGCTGACACAAGTAGTGCGCCACGATGTGCATCCAATGGCGGGCGTTTGGACTAGAATAAGCAGTGGGGATCACACGATCCGAATGTTTTGATTCAATATTTTAAACGTCCTTTCTCGTCGCGAAATTCGGGAGCCGAGGCATCCTGCCCGCCTGCCGGTGACATTCAGATGGGGCTCGTCCTGCATGATTCTATCTGTGCTAGTAGTTAGTAGCATGTGGTGTCATGGTGCTCCGGGTTGAGAACTGAGCTCCCAGCGGCGTCGTGGGGGTAGCATCATCCCGTGGTGATGGTGCATCACATGCTTGCTTACGATATGCAGAACCGTGAGGGTCATGATGTCAAAGCATTGTTCACTGTCTTGCAGCATGGGCGCGGGCAAGATGCCAGCTGGTCCCAGGCAGCGTTGCAGGGGAAAATATGTGTGACGTACTCGTTCGTGCAATAGGGCTGCACGCGCGCCCGTTGCGACTCATCGGCCGCTGATATCGCTCGAGCGAAATCGGCGCTCCGAAACCGCAATGCGCCTCCCTGCACAGCGTTCCGAGGTGCCACTCCCGGAAGCAAGACGCTGCCGGCCTAAGCAATGGTCGGTACCTGTGACTGTCAGTACTGTATCCATAGATGGCACTTGCAAAGGGTCATTTGCAAAGGGCAGATATATCGCATATTACGCGAGAACGAGCCGCTGAGCTGCAGCAGATGGCGCAGCCTCGTCAACTTCGTCGGCGCTCCGAATCGACGATGATGACATCGCGCTATATGTCGCGCAAAATGTGAGAGGGTGGCGCCAGAGTCAGACGGCGCCGACCAGTCAGTGGGCAGTAGTGGCGGCGGGCTCACTCGCTGCAACGACCGCACGGGACCGTTGGAGTGGCTCGGCGAACGGCGATCACGATCCGCGTCGTCGCGCCGACGACGATTGTCGCGTCTCTACCCGCTGTGGGGCACCTGCCCCCACGGTCGGCACCTCCAGCGGGCTCACGGCGATAGCTCCCATCCACTGGCTGCACATTGCTGACGCCTGGCACCCGCAATGGAGGAGTACTGTGCGCCGGGGTCGGGCAAGCTTGCGGGGGGAATTGGGTAGACTATTTTATTGCCGCAGCGGCTGATGAAACAGACGGCAAAATGTCAACACCGCCGAGTTCAGTATCGCCGAGCTACCTGCTACTCTACAGCACCATTAATGAACCGTTAACCCGCAAGCGAGTCACACAAAACAAAACCTGCCGAGTTCTCTCGCGGCCGTGGTCTCTTGCACTCTAGTTTTCTCGCGGTATGGTAGGTAACCCCATTATTATGTAATATTCCTGAGTATGGATCAGCGATATCAATACCGTTTTAGCAAGTGGCGACCGAGTAAGTCCGACAGAACGCCAGCCGCAGCCAGGCATTTGTCCAGGCTCACCTACAAATAAGGGTTACTGCTGAATGTATTCAGTTAATTGTTGTCTCGGACAACATGTTGGTGCGCAAGTTTTGTAGCACGTAGCGACTATGACAATTCAAGAGTACAAGCCGGCCGTGTGCTGACATGACTGTCGGACCGTCGGCATGCAACAGGATACAGTCATGTCAGATGCCACTCTTGAGCAGTGGCGCCAACCCCGTATGCATCCGAGCCCGCATTAAAATGGCGCACTGTCGGCCCAGGTGAGCTACAATAAAGCTGTGTATCGTCAACTAAGAATGTCAAGACGACTGTAACAGAAACCACCGGCCCTCTGAGGCGTATCGTAAAAAATGCTGGTGAATGAACTACGGCAGGCAGCCGTTGGACGGGGCTTGGCTACGATGAGAGCTCCAAGGATGACAAACTACCGCCGCCGAAAGCTCACAGTTTTCTAGATAGCGACTATATCGCGACCAATCATGCAACTATATACGATTCACGCTCTGAGCTAAACTAATCCTTAATTAATCCTTGCCACTTCCGGTCGAGCTCGCCGACGGCACAGTGCCACCACCACGAACTGCATCATGACCTACAACCAACGGTGCCAATGATCCAGCCGACACTGCCTAGGAGGCAATCGAGGGTGTGTCACCCGAGAGCGGCTCCAGCATTTTCTTTCGTGCGGAGGCCGCCTTTCAGGAAAATCCGGGCTCGGCCTCGAAGAAGGAGACGGCCGCCTGGGATAGAGCTGATCAGCTTGGGCGATGACCACAATGACAAGCAATCGCGTGGAGGCAGGTCGGGTGGGGCTGTTGGTGGACATTCAGACCGCTCCGTCGTCGCAGCACCACAACTCGGCCACGGGGCCCCAGGCGGCTTGTGCGTCGCGCCGGAAAGCCTTCGCCGAGCTGACTGTGGCAACCGCATCGAGGCAGGCTGCATCGGGTTGCTTGTGGGCATACATACTGCCCTTCAGCAGCACCCCCGTCGGCATCTTCGGCGCGTCGCGGCTCGCCACCCAGCGTGCGCCGTGGCGCGGGTTGCTTCGGTCGCTGCAGCACGAGAGCGCGCGGCGGCCCCCAACTGCCAGAAGCAACTAATAACCACACCACCACGGCCACCGCGACCCCACCACCCACTAGCGCCGCGCAACTCTTCTCGCTTTTCTCCCAGCCCCCTTTGAGGCCGCAATGACTGTAGCAACCACATGCATGGATGCAGGCGGCATTGGGCTGCTTGTGGGTGTGCGGCCGCCCTGCAGCAGCACCCCAGCTCAGGCGAGGTTGTGGAGGAGGCTTGCGGGGCGTTGCGCAACATGTGCAGCGTCAAGTCTGGCGGGCCAGGCCTGCTGCTGGCAGAGCTGCAGCTCGATTCAGACCTGCTCTTCCCTGCAGCTGCAGCTGGATTCAGCCAGAGTGACCACAGCGGCCTGCGGGGCTCTGATGACCGTTGGCCTCAACACCGCTCAGAACCCAGCAGAGGCGGCGAGCTGGAGGCGCTGCCGGAGGTGCAGGCCGCCCTGCAGCAGCGCCTCATGTCACCAACAGTGGCGGAGACGGCCTGCGGGGCGCTGAGGAGGCTTTGCTGCAGCAGCAAAGAAAGGCATACGGAGGCGGGCCGGCTGGCGGACCTGAAAGCCGCTCCACACCAGCACCTACCCGGATCAGCCGCAGTGGCAGAGGCGGCTTGCGGGGCGCTGTCAGGTCAAGTACACCTTCAGTAGTTCCTACGGGGCGTCGTGGCAGGCCCGCGCAGTCCTGATACTGCGCTGGGGTGGCTGCTGCGCGAGCGTCATGCCGATACAACGACAGTAGTAACACGTGCTGCGCGGCACGGCATGGCATAGGGCGGCCACCCAGCGGCCTAAGGACCGAAACCACCGAAAAAAGTTGCAGCTGGAATGTGAGGCAGAATACAATGAATTCGCAGCGACGAGGTGCTGTCGGGATGCCGGCAGAGGGAAGCAAGCCGCGTTGTTGCACGCTGACATGGTTAGCCAAGGAGTCCGCCATATCAAACAACTGAGAGACATGCTTTGAGCGGCATATAGACATACTGCGGAGTGTTGCGGAGCGGGTCATAATTGTGCTTGCAGTACAGTTCGGCAATCGCCGAGCAAATCAGCGGCGGCTGGCGGAATTGCTCAAGTTATATTTCCAGCGCACTCCCTGCTCTGCCCTATAAATAAGTACGACCTATTCGTAGGCTGGGCAAAAGAGAGGCGGAGATGAGTGACAGCGCGCATAAAATAATCCCCGCTACACCCACCGCCGTCGCCTGGCCATCGGCCCCACAGCTTGTGACAGCGCAAACACCCAAGACACCGTCGCAACTCAGTAGTGTGCCCTCATTGTTGTCTTCAGATCATCATGTTCCCCTCGCCGGCGTATGGAATCGATCACAGCGTCGCTACAGCGGAAGTGTTGAACAGGCCGCCCGGAGCCAGGGGGGAAATCACAATACGGGAAATTCACAGTACACGCTCCCAATAGCAGAGGACACTGCAAAGAAGAAACCAAAGATGCGCTGCAATGGTAGCAGTGACATCAGCGCGCGGCACCGTCGAACTGAATTTCATAGTCTTGTTGCTCAAGTCGCTTGTGGCGTGTTTCTTCCCTACTTCCCCTTAATGGCGATTTCTCCCGCCTGCTCTACAAGGATTGTGTCTGCGGCTGTATCTACTCGTACCGCATGTAATCACCGTGCCGAATCCCATACATTCAATAAAGCGGAAGAATCAGAGCGAGGTGCACGGCGCCGCCTCGCACCCCCAGAGCACTCCCGGCGTTGTTATTGGTTGGGAGGCGCCGCTCGTCACATTGGGCCGCCCACGCGCCTCAGACGGCCGTGCCGTCAGCGGTGGCTGTCTCGGCGGTGGGCAGCGGGCTGTCCTTGTTGAAGTCCATGCGGTAGTTGCGTATGCAAGCCAGGACCTGCTCCGGAAGCTCCTCCGGACTGTTGCCCTGCGCGATGGCGGCGGCGCAGGTCAGCGTCATGCCCGCAGAGCACCGCGCTGGACAGTCCCTCGCAGACCGTGAGCCAGGGGTGGGGGGGGGGACCTGCACAGTGAAGCCCAGCTCAAACACGATCTCGTGCAGGCGCCCGAAGAATGACGCCAGCGCCTGCGTATCCGGATCGTGCAGCTCGTGAGAGTCAGCGAGCAGCAACGGCCATGTATTGCCAGGGCAACGTAGAGGAAATAGGCATTTGCTAGCTGGAGGAGACAATATTGTTGGGGGGGGGGGGGGGGGGGGGGTAAAGGGATGGGGCGCACCCGCCGGGCAACGTAAGCATAGCAGTGCACGTCGAGGTCGATCTCCATGTAGTGCTCGCCGGAGAAAAACGCGTGCTGCGGCTTCGTCATGAGCGGCTTGTCGCGGTAGCTGTTGACCAGGCGCGACTCCTGCACGGCGCCGCACAAGGCAGGGGTTGAGGATAAGCTAGCCGCTGTTGGGCTCATCCGCTTTCGAGGGTAGCATGTGCCGTCCCCTGGCATTTAAGCAGGGGAGCTTCAGGGGGCACGGCGCCGGGCCTCACCGTGCCCGACAGGACGCCCGTCTCCGTCAGCTGGTCCAGGTTGATGATCCGCGGGATGAGCTTCAGTCGGTCCCGGGTGTGGGTCCTGCCGAGAGCCGGGCACACGCTTGCTGAGAGTATCCCAAGGAGAGCTTTGTGTGTGTGTGTGTGTGTGTGTGTGTGTGTGTGTGTGTGTGCGCGCGCGTGTGTGGCGCGGGAGGTTACACACAAACCCGGTATGCAAATCACACACACACACACACACACACACAGACGAAGCTTTGCCTGACATCACCTTATGATGCCAGGTATGTGTTGTTGACTAGACAGATAGTACGAGGCATGCAGTGCACACGCAAATGCTTGCATGAATATATAAATATACCCATACATACATGCATTCATATCTACACAGATGGCATGGTATGGCTTAACGCGCCCAACCCGGAGGCCTGCGGGTTGCTAAAGGGGATCACGCGACCCCAATTGGGTGTAGCACACACACACACACACACACACACACACACACACACACACACACACATGCATATACACATGCATAAATGCATACATACTTATACACTTGCATATAGTCACACATACTGTAGCGATGAAAATAGATCTGGCAATATATACGTATGTATGTGCGTGTGCGTATAGATTATGCAGCGTCACATAGATTGAAAGCGGTGCGCATGCGGATGACAGTGGCTTACGTATCATAAACCGCGCTGTTTGGACACTGCTATGGGGATTCAAATGTGTGCGGGGATCGGGGCCCACCCATCGCTCTCAATGCCATCATCGAAGAACCTCTGCATGAGGCGGAACGCCTCCGGTGTGCTATGCTTCCCCGGGTCATATGCCTCGGGCAGCTCCAAGTAGTATATCACACACAGGCCGTCGCCGTCAAACGGACCAAAGAACTTGGCCTGCGACCCGAGGCGGCAAGCCGTCAGCAGGATGTATGTGGGCACGGAAGTCAAGCACCGATGTACACCCGGCATTGAGAGTCACACGGCCGCGCGACGTTGGGTCAGCGCTCACCGGGTACTTTGGGATCATGAAGTTGAGGATTAGCTGCGGCGGGAAGCCGCAGCGCTTAGCGTTGTCGAGCACCGCCTGCGATGGTGTTGGCAGGGTGACTTTCTTGGCGATGTGCTGCGTCTTGAGGTCCACCGTGTAGACGTCCATGGCAAAGACGCGGTAGACCTCCACCGCGCTGAGCGCCTTCTGCTTGGTTGCCTGCGGGGGGGGAGGGGGGGGGGGGGGGGGGGGCAGAGTGAGCGGGTTGGGCCCTCAGGGAATAGCTCGTGAGGGGGGAACATCGCACCATCTTATACAACATACAATGCTTAGGTCTCCTAGGGTTTCCAGTACAGCGGAACCCTCTCGGACTGGAAGCCCGTCCGGTAAGTAATACGCCCCCCTCTGCACTGCCCTTGACAGCGACTTAGGTTTTAGGGGTTTCAGAAAACCCAAACTCTAGATCTCAAAGCAAAGGCTAAGGTGTAGGGTTTTTTAACCCTTACCCAAATCTATAGCCGAGGATGAGCTCAGTTTGAGGGAGAACGCAAAAGATCGCCATGCATTCACCCGTCAGGCCCGCAGGGCCCCCCGCGCAGCCAGGCAGCAGGCGCACCATGTAATGCTTACTCCGCACAGAAAAGTGCGGGCCGTCCGCCTGCTCGTACACGTGCTTCCCCGCCCAGTGCGCCCCGCGTGGGCCATGCACCGCATCATCACGCATCTGAGTCAGGCCGGCGGATGGGCAGGGCGTGCATATGGCATGAGGTCAGCGCCGAGCACAGGGCGGCCCACGGAGCCACATGCACGGAGTCCGTCACTGATCCCAGCCTTGTCATGACAAAGCGGGTGGAGCCAGGAGGGAGAGCATCTGCGAAAGTTCCTCATGGAAGGGAGGAAGAAACTCTAAACATTGAAACCCTGCCACCCAGAGCAGGGCACAGGCTGGCCCACGTGACAGAGCAACACCAGTGGCGACCGGACCTTCTCCATGAGACAGGGGAAGTGGGGGTGGGGTCAGGGTTGGCAGCTTTAGGTTGCAGGTGTTCAGGTTGTTAGGGTTCTGCGGGTCCAAGGGAAGGGAAAGCAAGTCGTCTACACAGCAAGGGGTTTGACAGCAGAGAGGGGGGGGGAAGGGGGGGGCGCACCTTGACGTTGGAGGCTCCAACCGCGGGGTGTAGGGTGGGGATGTACGTCACGTCCGTCTCCTCCATCTCAAACGGGAAGCAGGGCGAAAACTGCCGGTGCAGGTGGACCACTTTGGGGATGGAGTCCGGCGGCGCTGTGAGGCTGGTAGCCCTGGGCGTCTGCAGGCCCACAGTCGCATGGCGAGGGGGGCGTCAGCGGCATTGTGGCTTTGCGAGGGGGCCTGTGGCAACATTTGGTATTTGGCATGTCGCCAGCTTTGCGCGGCTTGGCGTGCTTGCAAGGGACATGGGCAAAAGATATGGGCCAATTTCGGGTTGATTGTTAGAGTTTCGGTTCGCGCAGATAGTTTAATGTAAACTGAGAAATGCCATTTTGGTCATCAACGGCTGGAACCAGGGACAAACAGTAGGTGTACTTTTTAAACCTAACAAAAACCCTAAATACTTCCCTGCACGCCGCACTTATTTTACGGTGTGCACCCTGGGAAGGTTCCCGTGTAATTTTCCTACAGTCAGCTTGTTGTGCTGGTGATTTGGGATGGTGGGGAGGGCAGTCATGTGTGCAGGGGCAGGGGCAGGGGCATGCAGGGGCAGGGCGATGGTCAGGGACGGGGGCAGGGCGCCGCGCACCGTTCCGGGCATGTTGATGCTCAGGCGCTCTATTACCTGGAAGCAGCAGCAGCAGCGCAGTCGCACAGTAAGTCAGACGCTGTGGCAGGCTGGCAGGTGCCCACAGCCTGCGTAGGTGCCACCGGCGTTGAAACAACATGACCCCCAACAGCACACACACATATATTACATAATCGGGTTTCGGTGATCGATATCTACCCTTGCTGGAGATGCCATTCCCGCTATAGGCAATGAACGGCGACCAGAAGGGACCGTTCCTGACCCTACAAGGCCAAAATGTTCTGAGCAATAGCTACCCTGCTGCCAAAAACCCAGACCAGCCAGTCGAGCATCGCCAGTCTCCACCATATCTGCATGATCGATTGCGCCAGGCGGAGAGACCGGGGGGGGGATTGGGGGGGGGAGGGGGGGGGGAGGGGGGGGGGGGGGGGGGTTCCTGGCTCATTGCGAGCCAGCCCCTGATCCGTGCAATGAGCTGATTGCCGCATGCACTGACACTACCGCGCTGGATTTTCTTGAACCCAAGCTCCGCTCAACCCTGGGGCACCTGCCACAGCGAGGTCCTCCTTTGTGCGGGGATCCCCTTCCCGTCCCGGAGGCAGCACGCCACCCCCTGCCCGTGAGGTCGCCGCTGCGCCGCACCTCGCCCAGCAGCCCGCTCCCTGTGTTGGTCCTCCGAGCGCTCGCGGGGCCTGGCGAGGTCACGACGCGGGGCGCGCCCTCCATCGCCTGCTTTGATGGGGATGGCTTCACCTGATGAACGGGGGAGGAGGAGGAGGGTGCCGAAGCCGTCAGGTTGCCCTGGCAGGATAAACCCCGTGCAGATGGCTTATCGGCAGGTGGGCTGCATAAGGCCACACCTGGTCCAGAGCAAGCTCCTCGCCCCTGGCGCTGGGCCGCCTGGGAGTGTGGTACGTAGACTCTGTGACCAATTGCGGGATGTAAAGGGGGGGGGGGGGGGGGGGGGGGGTCAGCCCTGTGGGGGACAGCGGAAGCGCATGAAAAACTCGCGGCTGCTAAGCGACCGGAACAGCAATCGCCCCGCGCTCACCTGCTGGTGTTGCGAGATCGGACGAGCCATCATGGTTGAAATCCTCCCTGGCGTCAAAAAATTCCTGGCCTACAGGACGCCAGCGGGGGCAGGGGGCTTGCAGGACTGCCGGTGGAAGGGCAGTGGAAGAGGGGGTGGTGGTGGGGGTGGTGGTGCCGGTGGTTGTGGTTGCTGCATGGAGGGCAGCGCCGCAGGCAGAATAGAGGTGCAGGAAGCTAGGGGCGGCACGTACTGTCCAGCCTCAAGAGCTTGGAGAGTTTTGAGGAGTGCTCGCCGGTGGTGCAGTTTCCTGTCCACAGCAGGGAAGGCAGCGCGCACGACGTCAATCCAGCGGGGTGCACCTGTCTTCGGATGACGCTGCGCTGCAAAAAGCCAGCCACGGCGTCGGCGCACCTGCGGGCCCCGCAGATTGCCTGACGGCGGTGTCATCCGCGGCATTCTTACCCCTGTTGCTTGCTGCATAATCCGTGCCATTGCTGTCCGGAGCATCTGCAAGGGAATTAGCGATCAGTGCACTGAGAGCGTCCATGTCTGGCGGGCGTACCGGCGTGGTGAAGGCTCAGGAGGAGGATAATCAGAAAGGGGGGGGGGGGGGGGGCATATCCGCCCGAGTCAGGAGAGGGGGCATTTCTCGAAAAGCAAATGCCCACCTCTCTCAGCAGACACGCCCTCATCCCCCTTGCGCTTCTTCCGCTTCAGCGGCACACACATGCACAGCTTCATGGCTGCAAAAGCCCGATGAGTTCGCCACTTGCCGACGCAACGCTGTGATACTGGCCCCGCCCAGGCTCAATCTCGCCCGCTTTTCCAGTGCGCGGTCACTGAGCTACGTAGAGTGGTCCATGATCATGGGCCAGAGATCCAAAGGTGCGGGCCCAAGCCCCCCCCCCCCCCCCCCCCACCCGCCCCCAGGCTGCTCCTCCAGGACGAGCTGGGGGCGCTCGCGATCCGCGCACGCCTCGATACCCTGGGACTCAGGGAGCACAGTGCACGTCGCAGAGATGGTTCGCGTGAGTTCCACAACAGCTATCGCACGCTGTGTGCCACAGCAGCAGGTATTCACAGCAGCACCTGACGCGCTGCCCCTGAGCGGCAGTATGCCCGCTATTGGGAGCCCAACAGCAAATATCCGACCCCCGGCCCCTCTTGCTGGCGTTCCGCGCAGGTCGACACATCGCAACCGACCGCGCCCAGCATGCGCCCCGGACCCCGCATGCATCGCTCGAACGGCGGAGGGGGGGGGGGGGGGGGGGGGTCTGCCACCGAGTTTGACGTGGCAGGGGAAGGGCACCGGTGGAACTCGTTGGATGAACTGGGCTCGCTCAGTCGCGGTTTCGCGCCAGATGTACGACTGTGTACCCCCTCCCCCCCCCCCCCCCCCCCCTCCCGCCCGGGCGCGCGTGCGGTTGCAGCCAGATTCGAAATCCGGCCGAGTCAAATCCCGTGACCCCCCGACGCTGCGCTGCCTCACAAGTTATAACACGCATTAGCACAGTATTATAGAGGTATAACGCCGCGCATACGTCCGCCAGGGGGCGTAACGTCCCTCCTTCCGCCGGCGCGGAACTGCCACGCAACGCTGGGCGGGGTGGGCCCACCTGCTACCGTTTCCCCCGCGTCCGTGTCGGTACGCTATATTCGTCGTATCCTGGCTACGGATACAGCTCGGACATCGCAGTATGCTCTTCGGGGTCAGCCCGCTAAGAAGTATTTGTGGGGTGGGGCCGGCCTCAGACGTATATGGCAAGCTACAGCATATAGCTGGCGGGCCCGGAAAGTGCTGCTGCTATAGCGCTTTGTTGCTTTGTCCATGGCCAGGCGGCAGCAGGGCATCACGACTTGCTGTAGCACACTTCCCGCCACCTGATTCCCGTCCGCCCGTCACGATGTGCTCGCCCTCACAGCACGTCCGGCGCGCGCATTTTTGTTTTCCCGGCCCCGGGGACAGGACTGGCAACAATGAAGCCCTTATTGCAGCGTCTCTATGACGGGGCCGTTTGGGCCGCGATCCAGGAGATTCGGAAAGCCCTGGGTAGGCGACGCGGCGTTCTAGTGAAAAAGCAAATTGCCGAAGCATTCTGCACGACTAATTAAAGGCTAGTGAGAGAATTTCCAACATTGGATCACCGTCTAAAATGCACTGTTGGATCACCGTCTAAAATGATTACATGTGCTAGCTGCAAAATTCAAGAAATCCATGCAGAAATCCAGAAGAGAATCCAGCAATGGGCCACAAGAGGCGGGAACCGCCATGACAGCCAGGCATCGCCACCAGCCAGCCGCCGCTCCACGCAGTAGGGACGCTCTCCTCAGCACACAATCCCGGGCCACTCCAATAGCGGCACTCCAATCACCGTCTAAAATACTGCCATCAAATACCCGGCACTGACTGCAACGAAAGGTCCGCCCTTACCCGTTTGGGCGTCGACCCATTCGAGTAATGCGGGTTGAGGCAAGCCCCAGCATCCCGCGGAGCAAAGCACTACGGGAGTGCGATACATATGTGAGGGAGGGCCCGGCGCCATAAGGCAGTTCCGATTAAATGTTATGCTCCACCCCCCCCCCCCCCCTCCCCCCGCCCCCCGCCCCCCTCCCCCCCAACTATTTTTTATTAGGTCTGACAGTATTGCGTAGGACATGCCCTTAGCTACATAGAAACTCTTTCAATGCATGGCTGTGTGCATGAGGGTGTTCCTTGCTATATGCAAGCATAAAACGGAGAGGGGTAGGGCACTTTTTGGAACCATCAACAAATTACACTCAGCATCAAGGCAACCCAAGGCAAACATATGGTGGCCCTATCCACCCCTCCATGTAGTGCTATGCTGGCGCTGACCTGCTGTATGTCGCCGCTACTTGCTGCTACTGTTGCGGCTGCTCTGCCCTCTGATCACCCCTGCTACGCAATGTTGCATGCCTATCTAGCTCATGCAGCTTCTCAGCACAGTTCGCCTTGGCGCCTCCCACGAGCACCTGGTACCCGGCATGGTCACTGGTTTTGCATAGGGGCAAAACTATGTTGTACGCTTGTAACTCAGCATCGGTGAGACCTCCATCTGCATCACCTACCCATCAGCGCGCAGCATCATCAGTGGGCGCAATATAGCAGGGCAGACATTAAGATAAGGCATGGGGCATGTATTGAGGCAAGAAGGGCGGGGTGCAGATATGGCAGCAAGCCTCACCTGATGACCTTGCAAACGCGACACATAAGGTGGGGATGTACTCCCAAGCGGGGTTCTTCTTTGTGCGTGTAGTACTCAATCTCCACGGGGGTAGCACATGTCATGCGGTAATCGCAGACGGAGGAAGCAGTATGAGGATGATCCTCATCGAGGGGTTGCATGCCGCACATGAAGATGTCAGAGTTCTGTGCATCTGCAAGGCTATTGGCAGCCAGCCACCTGCACCACCCGAGGGTCATTGCCATATCAGATGCGATTGATGTATGCATGACATGTTGAATGCAAGGGGGGCAGAGGAGCCCAGGCACCGCCAGTTGACAGTCTCCTCTGGTGTGACCGGATCTTCAGCGGCTCGGGATGCAAACTCCATGTTGGCAGATGTCTTCTCGGAAAAGATGCATCTCGGCTTCTGGCAGTCTGGCTCCTTGCAGCGCACCACCCCACGCATGCGCTGAACTGTTGCGATCTTTAAGCCCTGCCTACTCTAGCCACTGCCTACTGAATAAGTCGAAGACACTCTTGCCCAAGAGCATGCATTCCCACAGCACAGTCAGCTTCAGGTTGACTTCGTCATCTGCCATCCTTCGCGACGATGGCGGGCCAAGTTGGGCCAGTGGGAGGTAGCGCGTGACGGCCCACCCCGGTGCAGGGCCGCCGCCGCTTTATAGTACGGTATCGTTAGTTTGGATGATATAGATACCGTTGCGAGCGCATGCGGTGCGGCGGTGAGAGACCTAGCTCAGGCCACCAGCCGCCCAACACTGCTTAAGTACTGAAATGAAAGTTTCGACCCCAAAATAACGCCCCCCCTCAGTTTCCCCCTCCGGAAATCCGGTGCCTAAAACATAACATTAAATCGTAACTGTGCGGCAGTCTCAGCCGGATAGAGACTCAAAGACAAACAAAGGTGGTGTGCATTGGTGGTGCAAAGGCGAGAGACAACAATAGTTGGTTAACACAACGCTTACCACATGGCAGCATTATACAGTACATATATACTCGTAGTCTCAGGTACACATTGTACTAGTACACACAGGTACTAACTCGTAGCATATCGTACTCGTATAATTGTCACAACTGCCTACCTGTTCCCCTACCTCTTGGGTTGAGCGGAGGAAAAGGAGAGCCGCATCCGAAATCGCCTGGAATACGTGAGAATCGATACCGTTTGCAATACGGTTTTATCACGGATTTTTAGGCGTCCGTCCTCCTCCGTCCTCCCCCATACGCGCTTCGCGCATGAACCGTCATACGTTCGGTGTTCGCTCGTTTGATTTCACGGTACTGGTACGTGTACGGTAAGATTCTGAATGGATGCGCGTGTATTCTAGCCCAGGCACGTCATATATTCGTTTAAAACGCCAAAATAACGCGGTACCGCAGCGCGTTTTTACTGCTGAATCAGCAAGCGAGACTTGCCCTCAATCTTAATATTTATATTATTAATACAGAGACTATACGACGGTGGTCGAAGTATATGCTGTAAAATGATGCTGTAAAAAGGGGTCGCCGCGGTGCGGGGGCAGTCCGCCGACCCGGGGCCCGGCGTCCGTCGACGGACGGGCGTCGGTCGAACGACGGCGTCCGGCGTCCGGTGCCGGTACAGGCGGCGGGCGTGGCGATTCGCGCCGTGCCCGCCCCGTAGACCTGACGACCGGCCCGACCTGCGCGGCCTCATGCGGGATGCGGGCCGCCTGTAGGCGGCTTGTACTGTATTGCTGATCTTGTAGTGCTGCTTTTTTTTGGGGGGGCGGGTAATGCAACTTTTAGCGGTGGGTTGGGTACCGGCCTTTTTGTAATGCACACCAGTAGTCAGCGGGCCGCTGTTACGCGGCTTGCAGATTTAATCTGGTTTACAAAATAATACGTCTCTTTTGAAAAATAAATTACTGACAAATCTAACGCTAAAAGCATTATTACCCGGAAACAACAGTATTATTACAAGATCAACACTGCAAGCCGGCTAAAAGCGGCCCGCATCCCGCACCACGCTCAACCCAAGAGGTAGGGGCACCTCCACAGATCCCCGGCGCGAAGCGCCGCTTAGTTAAGATTCCCAGAAGGAAAAAATCCAGGGCGCCGTGGAGGGAGGGAGGGACCCTGCCCAAAATAAAGGCAGTTACAAAGGCAGACAATAAAGTCCTCAGGAGGCGTGCGGGTAT
Source organism: Tetraselmis striata (assembly GCA_006384855.1). NCBI lineage: Eukaryota > Viridiplantae > Chlorophyta > Chlorodendrophyceae > Chlorodendrales > Chlorodendraceae > Tetraselmis > Tetraselmis striata. The sequence continues at coordinate 222,205 of VCJN01001322.1, forward strand.
GCGCGCAGGGCAGTGACACAGGACAGAAATAACCCTACCGCACCTAGTGATGGTTTGATCGTCATACCCTAATGTAAATTACATGAGCTAGCAGCAGAAGGCGATATCGGAAATCACCAAAATAAAAGGCAATCAAAAAGGTCCTCTACATCGACTGCGGGGTGGAAGCAGGAACATGAGAAGACGCAGAGTGGGCACGAGCACACGCATCAGACTTGGCCATCTGCACACCGGCAGAGAGAATGCCGCCCAGGGTACCATGCACGCAAGCCGAGACCCGCTGCAACAGCCCCCGCCGTGTGCGCGACAGGTGACGGCGGAACTCAGCAGGTTGGCCGGCGACAAAGTTTCGAAGTGCCTGAACGGATTGACCACGAAGAAAGCAAGAGGTCGGGGCGGAAGGACCGCCAGGGAAGTTGCGCACAGCCAACAGCACCGCGAAGATGTAGACCACAGTCAAAGCGGACTTCCCGAGTCGGCCGCGGTCCTCAACCACAAAAGGGTAGTACCGGTGAACACCCTGCACTGGGGCGGAAGACGCCCGGTCCGCTGCCAACTTAGCATGCTCCGCCTCGGTCGCCGCGATTCCCGGGATGCACCAGCGGGGGTCGTTGCTCCAAGTGGGGGTCGTGGAGGACACGCACGCGAAGTCGATCATGTAATCGCACGCTGCCCCTCCCCACCCCGCCAGCGTCAGGTCCGACGGCCGCGAGCGGTCCGCTGGGCGCAGCCCACTCGTCTCAAGGGTCAAGTCGCCGGCTCCCGAGCGGTCCCGGTCAAGCACCGCCCCCGCATCAATTGCCACAGATGCCCACAGATTCTTCAAAGCGGTATGCATGCGGTGCTTGTAGTTCGCTACGGGGCATATGGGTAGATGATCCACGATGAAATCCGTAGCGCTCCGGTTCGAGCCATCCGTAGAGCGAAGCCATAAGGGATCAATACCACACGTTGGGCCAGGGCAAGTGACAAGCGCGGAACCTCCGCGCGGGCAAAGGCCCAGTACCCGCGCAGCGGCGGCCGCATAAGCAGCATGGGGAATCTTGCCTGCGGACTCGTGATCCGACTGGAAAAGCGATAGGGAGCCCGGCCCGCATGCGCTATACAGGCGCAGGGTATCAAGTCGCGAGGCCGCTGCACCAGTACGTTGGAAGCTGAGATCGAGGGCCACGAAGTCACGCAAGCGAATCGCACGGCTGAGGTGGCGTTGGACAACCATGGTCGTGGGTTGATCATCGGAGGTCGCACCCGAACCCGTACCCGAGGGCGGAGCAGTAGACCCTGGCAGCGATTCTGGGAGGGAAACAGTGGCTGCTGACGGAGGGTGTGCCACTAATTCGCCCGGCGACGGTATCTTCAGAGCTACAAAAGCGCGTGTAGTAACGGTATTGGCAGTACTCGTACCACCGATAGGAAGCAATTGCTGGGCAGCAGAGGCGGCCTCACCAGTACCAACTCCAAGAGGAGTGGCCGTAAAAGGAGATGTGGTGACGCGCAATCCTCCGCTAGTGCTCGTACCCGTACGGGTCGTAGTACCAGCTGCTGGATCCGATGCAGCGGTGGTCGTAGCATTACTGACCGTAAGTAACTCGAAGATCTCGTGGGCGTGCCCATACGCCGCGCGTGCGCGCCGCACATCTTCTTGCGGTAACGTGGTTAGGGCCCGTACAGTCTCGTACACGCGGCGCGTCTCACGCGCCCATGGCAAAGCACTCGTAGCCACGGACGACACCTCGGCGCGGACCGCCTCGTATAAGGGGCCAAGGGCGGGCCCGTACTCCCGTACCAGCTTTGGCAGGACAACCGATTGCGCGGAATAAAACGCCGCAGGGGCCTCGGACTGCAGCAATGCCAGATTCAGACCGCCGAAATCCGCGGGCATACTCATCTGAACGATTGCAGCCTCCATGCGCGGTGTAGACTGGTCGCAAGCGTCCAGGCCAAGCAGCGAAAACGCAGCCGAAATGTTGGCGGCGTCCACGGCCTCCAAGAAAGGGTCCAGCTCCGACGGCGGCATCATGCGGCTGAGGAAGCCAGTCTGCCGCACCGCGCATACGACCAGCAACCGCATGGCCCCATGGTGGCAGCCGTATCCCGACGTGCCAAAGGAGGCGATGCGCTCCAACAGTGTGGCGTGGGCCTCCCGGCGCCGCCCCAACGCGCCGGTCATCCACTCGGGGTAATGGCTAATAGGAGCACCCAGGTACACGGCGCCATCCTGGACAGGATCATCGGCCGGGGTCCGAAATCCTCCCGGGGCCAACTTCTCCCGTACTGTCCGCAACTCGGACTCGCTGTCGCCGGGGTGACGAACGTACCGCGTCTTACTGTCCTGTACCACCAGTCCGACTTTGGAAAGCTCCGAGCAGTACTCGTCGAAAACGCGCGGAACGTGGGCCGCGGCAGTGGCCGCGCCGCAATCATCCGCAAAACTCTGGCAAAAAGTATCAGCGGCGGTACGAGCCACAACCGCTTGGACTGGGCCCGCGATAGCGAGGCAGAAGTATAGCGGGGCCAGGACATCACCCTGGCGTACACCCGTACGAGACTGTAGGGTGGCGCGCAAAGTACCGGGATCATCCGTCGCGTAGTAGTACAGGTCGCTAGGGCGTCATACCCTAATGCACTATGATATGAATACTGTCGAGAGTAGGGTGGAAGTACGAAACTCATTCAGGATATCGGCACCCTAGTTTATTACGCCGTTCGCGTATCGTTTCTCCTACTGCTACCCGTACCTGGATGCGTGCATGCTTGCTGGCCTCACCTCACTGTAGTCGCTACGACGCTACCGCCAGTACCGACCCGTCTGCCAAAGTGTCTACCCGTGAGCCCTGCTCTACTGGCTGTACTCTTACCCATATTATGCTTGTGCTGTGAATCACAAAAGGTTTTTTTACATCAGGGCTTTAACATATGCGGACTACAAACAGAACTAACAGCAAACACAAACACAAAAGGCCAGTAACAAATCCACCGCTTAAACAAGGTGATGTATTCGTACGGGTGTCCAATGCTCGATTATATAGGGTAACTAAAGGAACCCGTAGTCGCTACAATGCAGCAGGTACTACACGATGCCGGCGAGCAAGCGCCCATCGCAGTACAGATGCTGCGGCTGCTACTACGGATTTCGCGTCTTTACTTCTCTTCGATTTGTTCTCTTCCATCTTCAAATCGTGATGCGGATATCGATTCAACTGCAACATATAAATTGGTGTGCAGCGACGATTTCGTAATCGTCCCGGAAACAATACTATAGGTACATTTTCCCCCGCTGCGTTTTTTTAGCATGCTCCATCTGCTACTCGTTCCTGTACTCCTAGGCAGGTGCCACTGAAAGGTACATCGAGCCATGCAACAATAACAATGTTATGCTGTATCAACAGTATGATAAAAGTACTCGTACTCTGATTTCGATTCACCAGGCAGTCATCCACCGAGCTTATCAGGCAGTTGTCCGCTGACTGAGCTTATTCATAACTGGATGTGACAAGCAGAACGGCGAACACACACACTGGGCAGTATGAGAGGCGTCACAACTAGCGCCAATTCGGTTGGGAGAGGCACCCGTAGTCTGCTGACCATGCGCGGCAATCACGTGTATACAGGCATGGGAGAGAGAGAGGGGGGGGGGGGGGGGGGGGAGTGAGTGAAGGAGATGGCCGATGCTGTTGAAACAGTATGATCTAAACTAGTTTATGGGGTTTCCATCCTTGACCTAACCGCTTTTCAGCTACAAGTGCTGCGCAGTGGTACGGGAACTAGTAACTGTTGTTGCGCCCTTGTTGGGTGCAGCACGAGTAGACATAAAAGCAGCCAGAACAGCTGAGCCTGCCATCTTCCAGTTTTCGCTGCGTTCCACGCAGCGATGTAAAAACTGTCTCGTAACCCGTTGCGAGCAAGGTCACCCCAGGTTGTTCAAGACCACACCCGGCTCGCCACCCGAGTGTGATATTCTCGTCCGTACGTCCGTGCGTTACTATGTCAGATGGAGAAGAACCCGTCGCTGAGCCGACGCTGCAGTCGCTGAACGCAGATATGAGGGCCCAGTCTTCATTACTGCGAGAGCTGGCTACAGCTGTGGCACAATTGACGGCTCGTGATCGCGTTGTTGATGGAGAAGGGGCACATGGCTCCGGCTCAGGGCAGCGCTTCGCGAGACAGCCGACAGGCAGCGGGGGAGCCGCAGAGCGCCCCGACTTGCTAGAGCTAGCCCAGAGCGGCCGTGTCGGAGCAAAATCCGTGAGTGCCGAGGATGATTACCTCGCGGTGCCAGAGCTACTGCAGAGAGCAGAGTCTGGTTACGAGGCCGTTCGACCGGTCAGTCGAGTGCCTGGACTTTTCCCTTTGAGCACCGACCTAACGAACGAGTATCTCAAGCAGGATGACCGGCGTCTGCCGGCCCAGGAGGAGTACTTGTGGATGTCGTGTTTCGGGGCCCACATGGCCGCCCTTTTCGTGGCGCTCGACGAGCTACTGCCCTACGTCCCTTCCAGCAACCAGGACTTCACCCCCTACCTCGCGAGAGCCCGGAACCACGCCGAGGCCATCGACAAGGCGTTTCGGTTTCGTTTGGCCTTCCTACGGAAGCTCAATGAGATCAAGCGTGTGCACGGTGACCAAGGTGTTCTGGATGTGCTGCGAGCTCAGCATTTTCAGCCTGCTTCGGAGCATCTGGGTTCCGCGATCTTTGGGGACCTCATGCGGGACTACGAGCGTCGTGTTTTCGAGGCGACCGTTGCCAGCAGCGCCAAGGCGACCGCTACTTCTCGAGTGGCGGCTGCAGCTGCAGGCCGCGGGCGTGGGCGAGGACGTGGCGGCGGACGTGGACGTGGCCGCGAAGGTGAGCACGAGTGACGGTGTGGGGCGCCGTTCGTCGGAGCTGCAGGAGCCTTGCGAGGCCACCTTTCGGTGACCGCCGCAAGGCGCACCCTTGCAGCTCAACGACGGGATGAGCGCCCTGTGTCAGGACCTGACCCCCCCACCTTACAGACTTCATTTAGACCTTCCTCGGTGCGGCGCTTCTTACAGCTACAGCCGAGTGCGGCTCAACCATCCGCACACCTGCACATGGCGGCTCAACCATCCGCCTTTCTTACAACCCCATCTCTGCGTTCGTCGGTTGTTACACTACGAGTTACAACCGGTTCGCAACGACCAAGTTTCGCGCGTGTACGTTACGCACGGGACAGGCGCTATGAGCGCGAAGGGCGCGCGGGGCGGCCCTCCTACCTGAACCTAGCCCCGCAAACCCGTACTGAAGCTACTGCAAACCCGTCCAGCAACTACCGGCCAACCGCCGGGAACCTAACCGCTGCTGCCGAGTACTTTGCGAACAGTAGCCGTCCCGGTGGCACTCTGTCAGTAAAACGACGCACTTACGTAATCGACGAGCCCGCAGCTATCGCTCCGTGGGCTGCGTCACTGCGATCCCGACTACAGGACGCGTTCGGCTCAGACGAGCTAGGCCAGCGGACGCTCGACCTGCTCTCCAGCTCCCTCAGCGCTCAGACCCTCAAGAGCTACGCCGGCAGGTTGGCTCAGTTCGCTGAGTTCTGCCACGACTCCGAGAACATCAGCCCGCTAGAGGCGACTACTGCTACTGTTGTTCGGTACGTTGCCTGGATCGGGGAGCGAGGGCATATCGCAGCTAAGTCGCTGCAGCCCTATCTGTCTGCCATCAACACCTTCTTCGAGCTGCACAACCTCGTCCCGATCGCCAAGGACAGCCTACACCTCACTTCGGCAAGACGTGGGTTAATGTTACGTCAGCGTCGACTGGACGCTGCCCCTTTGCGTGTCCCTCTGCCTGCGGATGTAGCTTACCGCTTCGTCTCAAAGGCCGAGCTAATTGTGTCTGCTCCTTACCCAGAGTCCCACCTCGACTACCGAGCCCTCTTGGCCTCGGTTGTCAACTTCCTGTTCTTTGCCAGGGGCCTTACTGGCGTCTCCTGTCGAGTGCAAGATGTGCATGTCGACACCTACAACATCACCTTGCAGATCTACCGCGAGAAGGGTCGCGCCGGCCGGCGGGGACCTGACGACCTGCGCGTACTTCTCCTTCCAGTGTCCGAGCACCCTCGAGTGGCACGTCTCTTGCGCTACTTCATCGACAACGTCCAGTCTGTCCCCCTGGTTACTGTTGGCTTGGCTACCTCCAACTTCTGGGCTGTCAATGTGGCTGAGCAGTCGAAACCTTGGACTGCTACTACGATGTCAGACTGGTTGTCTACAGCAGTCGGCCTAGTCAACGCTGCCCCCCCTGCTGGCACTTCCTGGACTTCACACAGTCTACGCAAGGGCGCAGCCTCTGCAGCAAACGCCATTGGAGCGCCACTGTCCCACATCCGCTACCAGGGCGGTTGGGCCACTAACTCTGATGTCGTTCTGGACTACATCGACCCCAACGTTCTTCCTTCTCCTGGCGCGTGGTTCTTCTTTGGACACATCGCCCCTCTCCGCCACTTCCAAGTCCAACAGGACTCCGCAGCGGTGGCCTTCCCAGTGCCTCCTTCATGACTTGGCGCTACCCCTTCTCCGTCAATCCCCCGCTCTCTCCGTTCGCTCAAGACTGGCAAAACCAGACTCAACTTTGAAATGATCTAAACTAGTTTATGGGGTTTCCATCCTTGACCTAACCGCTTTTCAGCTACAAGTGCTGCGCAGTGGTACGGGAACTAGTAACTGTTGTTGCGCCCTTGTTGGGTGCAGCACGAGTAGACATAAAAGCAGCCAGAACAGCTGAGCCTGCCATCTTCCAGTTTTCGCTGCGTTCCACGCAGCGCCCCCCCTGACTCCGTTTTCCCTCCACGCTTTTCGCTAAACCTTCCTGCCAATTTCGGCTCTTGACCGTGTAAAACAGCCTGCGCGACCTTTTTGGCAAAACCAGACTCAACTTTGAAACCGCCTTTTTGAGAGGGCTGGATACGAGAAAATGACACATGGCTGTTTAACAGCACAAGATGTCCACACGCTGGTCGTGTGCCGGCTTCCAGCGTGCAGCCTGGCAAATTATGTGCAAATGCAGCGTGGCGAATAGTCATGCCCTGCGTGGTGAATACAATTACAGGTGTATATCTCTGCCCTCTCCAGCCTGGGCACCTTACAGCGACACAATGCCATTCAATTGATGTACTGTCAGGCATAGCGCGCGGTCCTGCAGTTTGGCTTCCAGCTTCAACCCAAGCCCAGACTCAGCCTTTTCCTGGAAGCGCCGCGCACACAGCGGCGGGTAAGTGCCGAGCTGACCAATGAATATTCCCTTGGAAGCCCTACTTGTGGGGGCCAGGGCGCTCTACCAAACAAGAGCGACAGGGGAGGAGGAAGGGAACCTTGGTGAGCGGAGATTCCTTGCTGTGAACGGGCAATATCTTCGAGGCGCCGAGCGGAGCCCCGATCGCCAAGGCTATGAGCGCTGCCCCGGCAAATAACTTGAGAGGCTCCGGCTCATCCACATCGATTCTGGGGAACATTGGCTGCAGGCAAAAGCCACCCATAGAGGGTATCAGCATTAATGTAGTATGGTAGAGCTGATTGTGGCAGGTGATGGATCCAAGGGATCTGTCCCACACTTCCCGTGGAAGCAGCGTGTCCCCCAAAGCATGGTCCCCAAGCGCAATTGTTATGCCGGATGTGTAGGCAGTGGCGCCAAGGGATGCCTTGAGTACTTGGCCCGCTGGAGGGAGGGGCAGTCCGGTTGACACACACCTTTCCTGTCAGGTAGGCGCCAGTCTGAACGCGGATCCTCATGCTCACTGACTTGTACTTAGGGTAGAAGTCCTTGCGGTACAGCGCGCGCGACTCTGTCAACAGCAGCGACCCATACTTGTCGCTGATCTGTAGAGGCAGCAATTTTAAGGTGAGGGCCGTTGTCCGAGCAACACCCGCAGCTATGCACCGCGTGCATGGGCCATCATGCGGATGCAGGAGGCGAGAAAGGGGAAGATCGGGGGGGGGGGGGGGGGGGGGGGGGTTGCCTTATATTCTAGCTCAGCGCGGGGATAGAAATGCTGTTGCCTGATCTCATAGCTCCCGCCCAGCCTTGCCTGCGGTGCAATCAGCTGCGTAAGCCCACCCGTCTTCCACTCAGAGCTGCAGCGCCCTGCAACATCACCTCACACAGACCGTGTACTCACCGACCAGGTCTCATTAAACTCGAACCGCTGCACGGGGGGCAAACACACGCGTGTCAGCGGAACAGTGTGCGGCAGTGCTTTCGTATCTGAGGCTCATTGCCACGGTCCATACCTTTTCAAGCCTCAAGAAATTATGCATGCCACTCCCGATAATGCGAAAGAATGGCAACCCAAAGCCTGGCCGCCGCGGCCTGAAGTCTGGCGCATCAACGGCTGCGCTGCTGTTTGCCGGTGATGTCTTGTTTGGCGATGGCTGATATGTCTCAGACGCCACAGTGGAGAAGGGGCTGGCCTGCGCCTGAGTGGCCATCTTGCGTGCGGAGGGGGCGTGAATCTTGTTAATGGGGCTCAGAAAGAGTATCCGTAAGCTGTGTGGCTCGTGAGTGGGGGGCTTTATTTGGGTTTGGAGGAGGGGGGGGGGGGGGCGGGGGGGGGGGGGGGGGGGGGGGGGGCATCCGTATTGCTCGGTGCCGAGTGATGCGCCCGCTCAAGCGACGAAATGATGCAACTGCAGGATGCAATCCGACACAGCTCGCGGAAGAGATATTCCGCCGTACAGCTCTTGACAAAGCAAGCGGGCACATATGAGAGCTCATCCTGGAGATACCTTATAACCGCAGGTGGCGGTTGCCGGTGTTGTGTTGTCACCGGACGGCGTGGCGTCGGTGTCGAGAACCCGAGGTGCCGCCTACCGGTAATATCGGAGCAAGACAGGGAGTTCCAGTCTTCCAAGTCTTCACCGAGCGAGGCGGTGGCGATGGCAACGTTGATTTCAAAGACAAAAACCGAAGGAAGAGTCAGGGTGCGTGTGTCATCTTTGAGTCGTCGTCTGCACCGTCTTCTATGTCGTCGGGCTAGTCGATCGGCGGCAGATGTGCGACGCAGGTAAGGGTGCAAGCCCGCTGCTGGGGGCAAGCCGAAAATCTTGCCAGCGCCTACTAAGTAGGATTATTAGCGACTGCACTCCGTATGAGGTGTGTGTGTGTCTGTGTGTGTGTGTGTGTGTGGTCGAATTTAGGAACATTTTCGCACAGAATATTAGATTCATCGACCATGTATCCGTTATAATTTCCGTAATAATTCCGCGAAGGCCAAAATAACCGCTTCTATCTGCTGACTACCGGTACGGGTGTGAATTACAAAAAGGGCAGCATCAAATCCACCTACTGCTAAGGATTATCATACTAATAACAGCAGTACTCGTTGTTAAGTATTAGCTGAGGTTAGAAAACGACATCGGAGTGATGCCCCAATCCTATAGCGGTGCCAGCCCTAGTCGGCCGTGTGCAATCGGCGCCACGATGCTCCGGAAATTTCCGGAATCTTCCTGCGCCGATTCGTACGTCGGCCGCCGGCATCCCCGGCACCGGAGGGTTGGTGGCAGCAGCTCTAGAGCCTTCAACAGCACTGGCTATTTAGGCGGGACACGGACTCGGCACAGTCCATCCCTTTTGCTGTTGCTTGCGCAACAGACAATCGCACGGTGCTCTGCGCCGTGAGGGACCGTGTGCTCGGCATCATCGGTGCACGTTAAACCTCCGCAGCGATGGCGTTCCGCTGCTAGGTTGTTCATGGGCCGCCCAATCGCGCAGAGCGGGCGTGCCAGCCGCGCCAGCCCGTATGGCGTGGCACGCCGGCGCTTTTCCCATCGCGCGCCGGCCCCGCGTTGCTCGCCCGCCAGCGTGACGTCCGACACTCCTGTGGTATCAGCCGTCCATGGTGCTTGCAGCCCGGATCCCTCCGACCTCTGCTTGCCTTCGGCGTGGCGGGAGTCCGTCACCCTTGCGCGAGACGACACCCGAGTTGTTACCCTGCTGACATCCCGGCACGTCGTGCGCTGATCTGCCGGGTTTTCACTACTGCTTCCGACGTGTGGCGCCGCCGGAGCTTTCGTCTAAAACTACTGGCCACCTTATCGCGCGCGACGTGTCACTGGAGCGCTACTCGAGCGCCTCGTGGTGGAAACGTTGGAGAGGGGGCCGAATCGCATCTTCTTGCGCGTGTCGTCGCGACACTACGGTCCCTGCGTGAGCCTGGCGTCCCGCGTTCGCCTGCACGATCGGCTCCGCGGCGCTTCCGATGCGTCGCGCGAGCCGTGCTCGTTGTTCGGCAAGTGGAGCGTCCGCTGCTTGCGCACAAGCGATGGACGGGGAGCGTGGAGACAGCCGCCGCTCGTGTGGCCGGCCCGCGCATTCGTCGGTGTGTTGTTTGTTCTCAAACACCGGCCTAGCGGGCACGTGGGAAGCGCGCGCCGCCAGGCCGCTGTGGCCTTCGGCTTCCTTGGCAAAACTGGCTGTGCCTCCCTCTGCCCAGTGCCTACCTGCCTGCTCATGGAAGTAGTTTAATCGTTGTTAAGTATTAACTGAGGTTAGAAAACGACAACGGAGTGATGCCCCAATCCTATAGCGGTGCCAGCCCTAGTCGGCCGTGTGCAATCGGCGCCACGATGCTCCGGAAATTTCCGGAATCTTCCTGCGCCGATTCGTACGTCGGCCGCCGGCATCCCCGGCACCGGAGGGTTGGTGGCAGCAGCTCTAGACCCTTCAACAGCACTGGCTATTTAGGCGGGACACGGACTCGGCACAGTCCATCCCTTTTGCTGTTGCTTGCGTAACACCCACCCTCCTCTCCCATCCTGGTTGTCTTGCCAGGCCTCTGCGCCGATGTAATTCACCGACACTGGTCCTTTGGCAAAACTGGCTGTGCCTCCCTCTGCCCAGTGCCTACCTGCCTGCTCATGGAAGTAGTTTAATAACTAAAAGATCAACACAGCAATCCGCGTAAAGGCGGCCCGCATCTCGCACGAGGCGGGATGGATGAGTGATGCGCGCACGATTCAGAGTCCGGGCCACGCGTGCACGTGTGTGCGAGGGTGATCCCCGGACGTGCTGTGCAGCTTCGGCAACGGGATGGCAACGGGTACGGTAGGTCGGGCCAGTCGTCGCCGTTCGTCATGTCTTTAGCGTTCACCGTCCTCAACGTGTTCTACGTGACTATCGCAGTGACGGTCGGCGAGAGCGTGCAAGAGCCGCCGGAATCGGTCGCCACCGTGTTAGATGTGCAAAGTTTTGCTTACCGGTGCCCCCCTTTTTTCTTACTCTTGTTGGAGCCACAGCGGGCCTCCCCGCCTTCTACGGCCTCATTGGCCGCCTGGCTCGTGACTTCTTTCCCGGCTTCACTGGCACTATTCCAGGGACATGGGGCTGGTGGATCGACCGGATGGTGCCCCATCTAGGCTGGACGGAGGATGCTCTGAGCAAGTTGGCCGTCGTTATGGACATGGTCATCCATGTGCCACTATTGCGTAACGATGGGTCCCAGTCACACCAGTAGTGATGGCCTTCTCTACCGCAATGTCAGGGTACGTGCACGAAGCGGCCCGCGCTACGAAGAGGGCAAGCGCAGCTTGTCTGGCAGCGAGATGATGCCGAGCACTTGGAAGCCCGACACTACTTGGAAGGCCGTTGTGGAGACGGTTGTCTCTGTGGAGAGCACCGGGAGCAGGCATTTTGGCCACCGGATTCGTGCCGCCGTGCATTATTATACAACAATATGTTGGAGTTTTTTGGCCAGCCGGGACTGGGGCAAAAAGGCATTTCCTGGGATTTAAACCGTCTTTATTTCCCACTGCCGTACCCGCTAGTGCAATCCGTAACGCAACGTCGGTCACGTGACACGGTGGTTGCGTGACAAGATTGTGTATGAAGTCAAGCCGGAGAAGGCATCCGATGCGCCTTGATTCTAATTCTCGCGGAGCTAGCACGGCCTCCATATATGCGCGTGTCATGCAAGATTCCAAGTCCGCACCAACGCAGGCCGTCTCGCCTCATGTCTCTTCGGTCGCAGCGGGATGGCGCCTCTGCGTTCATTACTCTCGCGGAGCGGAAGCGGCGCCTCCGCTCCGACTCGGCAAAGGCAGATTCTGATGCGTGCGCTGCCGAAAAGGCTAAGGGACCGATCGTCGAAATGAAGCGCGAGTGATCCACTTCCACCAAGCGCAACACATTCATTGACGACGACACGCGCGATGAGGACGAGGCAAACTTCAAGGCGTGGAAGCGCCTGCGCCTCGGCCTCAGACCACCGTCTTGGTTCCGGAATAGGCTAATCCGAAGCCCAAGATAGCGGATTTGCCCCCATTTGTGCCCAAGCGGCCCCGTGGCACCGTTCAATCACATATCCAGGGGGCATTAGTTACCTCGCTCAAACGTCTTCATCGACCTCGGGTTACGGCTTCCGGGAGGCGTCACTCGTTCCCGTCGCGGCCACTTCCACTCGCAGCGCCAAATGTAGAAATGGGTGCCATTGCCGCCAATGAACCACCCTCTTGTATAGTCGCTCTTGCGAGTGTATAGTCGCTCGTGGGTAAGTCCTCAAGATCCGCGTCCATTCGTTCGTTGGCGACGCAGATCTGCAAAACCGAGTGACGAGATTGAATTCCAAACTCACGGCCATGTACGATAATGGGGAGATTACAACCGAGAATGGCTGGGATAATATTCAAGGCGCCCGATAGCAGCGCGTCGGTAGAAGTTTAGTGGCAGTCGCTAGTGCATGTGCATTAGAAAGTACTAGAGAAGGAAAGTTTTGCTTGCGTTAAGCAGAACCTTTTGAGCCGGGCCAACAGGCGGCGATGGCGGGCGATTCGAAGCGCCAACAAAGCAGCGGGCCGCCGGACCTGATGCGGCCCGTAGTGTGATGCAGTCATTATCATGTAGCGCTACCTATAATTGGGCGCGTCGTGCTGATGACCGCGAATACCCGTACATTAATTTGTCGCTCCTCACTTTTCCAACCCTTAGGGGGTAAAGTGGCCGCGAATAACCGTAATTCGTCCTCACTTTCCCCACCCCTAGCCGTATGTAGGAATCCCCTTCGGCATAGCCCAGGTACCCGGGTACCTACTCTTAGCGCGGTTGCGCACGGGAGACAGGTACATGTACATTTGTTTACTATTTGTCTTTATTAATAAAGGTGGAAAACCGATTTCTTGCGTACCTGTACTTTAAGTGTCGCAGCGACTATACTCGCGCTACTCATGCATCATGTTGTATGATTGTATATATACATACAGGCTCATGCCCACTTTTGTGAAACATGGATACACGCCGCTAAATAAACATAGTCCGCAGTATGGGTTCGTTTCGGACTTCACCGTTGACCGCGCTCCCTTTCCCCCGGACGCCAGCCTCGCCTCGCTATCAAACCGTTGTAGTGTGGTGTATCACCATAAGTTGGATATAATACTGTGAGTTCTTCACATGTCGTAGACCTCCGCCGCATCGAGTTTGGCCTAGATGACACCACGATTCGAGACTGGGCGGCTGCGAGTTTCGCCCGAAAATGCATTGATCCTCGCCGAGATTCGGCGAGGCATACTCGGAGAGTACACGGAGGTGATACAAAGGGAGCTTGGGATTCGAATTGCTGGCATTCTACGGATCCATATTTCCCCCATTGCTGCCGCCGACGGCAAGGTTGGCTTTGGCGCGTCTCACTGCGATGGCATACATGGCAGCTTTCAACTCATTGCACACTTTGGGTGCCGCGACCCCTTCACCGTGATATTTGGCGCGGTTCAGATGTGCCTCTAGACGACGCACTTCGTTTCGTTTCTCCCGACTTGGTGAGCCCCCCCCCCCCCTCTTCCATTGCGCGCTGCGTCCTTTTTGCGAGGCTTATGAAGAGATTCTCCACGGTATGCAGTATGAAATTGCGGCAACAAGCTCGTTGGGCACGACGATGCGGTGACTTGAGGAGAACCGCCTAGAGGTGTTGGTCTTCTTCCACAAGGCGGTGAAGAGTGCTTGCGCGACTCGGAACGAGCCGTACTCTAAGCGTGTCCCCATTGGCGTCCCATGCGATCCTGCAGATCCCACGTACTTTGCCGCTTGCTACGAAGATCCTTACCGAGCGCCGTACTCCCGTCCCGCCTTGGCCTTTAGTTTGTCGCGTGTGAAAGCGCCTTTGCCGGCCCTTTGAAGGCTGGCGCGCACCCGGTGACGGCGGCAAGATGCATGCGTCGAGAACGATCGAGCTAGGCCCTTGCTTCCGCTTGTTCGCCATCTTCAGTGCCAATCGTGGCACTCACGCGCCATGACAAGATTGACAGATCACGCCTATACATGCCGCCTACAACGAGTAGGTGTACCCAACCATCGACCGGGATAACACCGAGAATCGCTGAGCGCATGCGACGAAGAGGCTTTGTGAGGTCGTGCCGGAGTGGTACGACTAGAACCCCGACGAGCACTTCCACGAAGAGCGTGTGAGGGAAAATGTGCGTGAAGCGTTGAAGCAAGTACCGGATGACGTGTTGATTGCCATGCGCAAGGCGACCAAGATCTGGGACTTTCCCCTTTTACTGCGCGGTTTTGAGCGAAGGTAATAGCGGACAACGCAGCCAACTTCTACTTGCGTAAGGCGTGCATATTTTGCTATGTAAGGATTGCGAGGTGCATATCATTTCGATGTAAGTGATGCCGTATGTGGCCTACTACAGATCCGCAGCGCATATATAGACTCCTAGAAGTGGGAATCTTCCGCGCGGACTTCGACGAACGGCGGCGTCTAAGAAGGGGCATGCCTAGGCGATAGACATAATCAACACTGACGGGGGCTTTCATCGGACATAAACATGAAACCTCCCACAAATTTCCTCAAATTTCGTTATAAAAACGCAGTGCAACCGGTTTTGCTTCGCTCACACTGCGGGCGATTTCGGACCGCCTCCTCCGTTTTCTCCGCTCAGCCCAAGAGGTAGGGGAATATTAGCAGTGATTTAGTCGTTACTATGACTCATGAATAGCATGCCTACGAATCCTTTTCATACATGGAGCATATGCGTAATGTGGCAGGTGAATAAACACAGTATGGCCGATAGCCGATATAATATACTGACTATCGCAATTATATCTCAAAAAAAAAAATCCCGAGAGGTCGGGTGTTCTCGTCGCTGCCACCAAGGGCAAAAACACATCCAATGTAAAAAACCACGGCCAAGTGACAATTGAGTAAGGCCCGGCGATGCGTTTGCTGTCTTCCGCGAAGGCACTCAGGGATAGCGCATCTGCGTGAAAGTCGGCATGCCAACACGGCTCAAGGTCGCGTATGGGAGGAGTCACATGGAGGTCCCATTTCCTCCCCCGTAGTGTCGCCTTGAAAGATGGGGTGTCAATCTGCGATTGCAAGGCGATTTGGAGCTACGGTATCTGTGGACGCTCTCTCCTTTGGACCGCGTAGCGGTCCACCCCCGAGATAGCGAGATTGCGAAAGCTTGCCGAAGATCTGGGCCGACCGGAGAGTACCGGCGGACCGACTCCGCCACGCCACCCCCGCCCTTTAGCGCCAACCCCAAGATGGGGTCCCCGATGCCGGTCGTGGGCGCAGAGGGCGGGGGCGAGGTCACGGTAGAGGTCGTTGTGGATGAGGCAGTGCCGGAATCCCCCCTCGAGAAGGGTTGGCCCGGGGCCGGGGTGGTGCCGGCCCGGGGGCTAGGGCGGGCCGTGGGGCGCTCGGGTCGCAGGCCGGCCGCCGGGCCCCGTAGCCGCTGCCGCCACCCGCGAGCAGCATGCCGGCCGCCGAGGCGGTCCCGGTCAAAACCGGATGTACATAATTTATTCCGCCCGCCCATTGCCGCGCGCCTCGCCGCCCTCTGCCGCGCGCCCGCTCAGTGGCACTGCCGTGCGCGCTATTGATCTAAACTAGTTTATGGGGTTTCCATCCTTGACCTAACCGCTTTTCAGCTACAAGTGCTGCGCAGTGGTACGGGAACTAGTAACTGTTGTTGCGCCCTTGTTGGGTGCAGCACGAGTAGACATAAAAGCAGCCAGAACAGCTGAGCCTGCCATCTTCCAGTTTTCGCTGCGTTCCACGCAGCGATGTAAAAACTGTCTCGTAACCCGTTGCGAGCAAGGTCACCCCAGGTTGTTCAAGACCACACCCGGCTCGCCACCCGAGTGTGATATTCTCGTCCGTACGTCCGTGCGTTACTATGTCAGATGGAGAAGAACCCGTCGCTGAGCCGACGTTGCAGTCGCTGAACGCAGATATGAGGGCCCAGTCTTCATTACTGCGAGAGCTAGCTACAGTTGTGGCACAAATGACGGCTCGTGATCGCGTTGTTGATGGAGAAGGGGCACATGGCTCCGGCTCAGGGCAGCGCTTCGCGAGACAGCCGACAGGCAGCGGGGGAGCCGCAGAGCGCCCCGACTTGCTAGAGCTAGCCCAGAGCGGCCGTGTCGGAGCAAAATCCGTGAGTGCCGAGGATGATTACCTCGCGGTGCCAGAGCTACTGCAGAGAGCAGAGTCTGGTTACGAGGCCGTTCGACCGGTCAGCCGTGTGCCTGGACTTTTCCCTTTGAGCACCGACCTAACGAACGAGTACCTCAAGCAGGATGACCGGCGTCTGCCGGCCCAGGAGGAGTACTTGTGGATGTCGTGCTTCGGTGCCCACATGGCCGCCCTTTTTGTGGCGCTCGACGAGCTACTGCCCTACGTCCCTTCCAGCAACCAGGACTTCACCCCCTACCTCGCGAGAGCCCGGAACCACGCCGAGGCCATCGACAAGGCGTTTCGGTTTCGTTTGGCCTTCCTACGGAAGCTCAATGAGATCAAGCGTGTCCACGGTGACCAAGGTGTTCTGGATGTGCTGCGAGCCCAGCACTTTCAGCCTGCTTCGGAGCATCTGGGTTCCGCGATCTTTGGGGACCTCATGCGGGACTACGAGCGTCGTGTCTTCGAGGCGACCGTTGCCAGCAGCGCCAAGGCGACCGCTACTTCTCGAGTGGCGGCTGCAGCTGCAGGTCGCGGGCGTGGGCGAGGACGTGGCGGCGGACGTGGACGTGGCCGCGAAGGTGAGCACGAGTGACGGTGTGGGGCGCCGTTCGTCGGAGCTGCAGGAGCCTTGCGAGGCCACCTTTCGGTGACCGCCGCAAGACGCACCCTTGCAGCCCAACGGCGGGATGAGCGCCCTGTGTCAGGACCTGACCCCCCCACCTTACAGACTTCATTTAGACCTTCCTCGGTGCGGCGCTTCTTACAGCTACAGCCGAGTGCGGCTCAACCATCCGCACACCTGCACATGGCGGCTCAACCATCCGCCTTTCTTACAACCCCATCTCTGCGTTCGTCGGTTGTTACATTACGAGTTACAACCGGTTCGCAACGACCAAGTTTCGCGCGTGTACGTTACGCACGGGACAGGCGCTATGAGCGCGAAGGGCGCGCGGGGCGGCCCTCCTACCTGAACCTAGCCCCGCAAACCCGTACTGAAGCTACTGCAAACCCGTCCAGCAACTACCGGCCAACCGCCGGGAACCTAACCGCTGCTGCCGAGTACTTTGCAAACAGTAGCCGTGCCGGTGGCACTCTGTCAGTAAAACGACGCACTTACGTAATCGACGAGCCCGCAGCTATCGCTCCGTGGGCTGCGTCACTGCGATCCCGACTACAGGACGCGTTCGGCTCAGACGAGCTAGGCCAGCGGACGCTCGACCTGCTCTCCAGCTCCCTCAGCGCTCAGACCCTCAAGAGCTACGCCGGCAGGTTGTCTCAGTTCGCTGAGTTCTGCCACGACTCCGAGAACATCAGCCCGCTAGAGGCGACTACTGCTACTGTTGTTCGGTACGTTGCCTGGATCGGGGAGCGAGGGCATATCGCAGCTAAGTCGCTGCAGCCCTATCTGTCTGCCATCAACACCTTCTTCGAGCTGCACAACCTCGTCCCGATCGCCAAGGACAGCCTACACCTCACTTCGGCAAGACGTGGGTTAATGTTACGTCAGCGTCGACTGGACGCTGCCCCTCTGCGTGTCCCTCTGCCTGCGGAGGTGGCTTACCGCTTCGTCTCAAAGGCCGAGCTAATTGTGTCTGCTCCTTACCCAGAGTCCCACTTCGACTACCGAGCCCTCTTGGCCTCGGTTGTCAACTTCCTGTTCTTTGCCAGGGGCCTGACTGGCGTCTTTTGTCGAGTGCAAGATGTGCATGTCGACACCTACAACATCACCTTGCAAATCTACCGCGAGAAGGGTCGCGCCGGCCGGCGGGGACCTGACGACCTGCGCGTACTTCTCCTTCCAGTGTCCGAGCACCCTCGAGTGGCACGTCTCTTGCGCTACTTCATCGACAACGTCCAGTCTGTCCCCCTGGTTACTGTTGGCTTGGCTACCTCTACCTTCTGGGCTGTCAATGTGTCTGAGCAGTCAAAACCTTGGACTGCTGCTACGATGTCAGACTGGTTGTCTACAGCAGTCAACCTAGTCAACGCTGCTCCCCCTGCTGGCACTTCCTGGACTTCACACAGTCTACGCAAGGGCGCAGCCTCTGCAGCAAACGCCATTGGAGCGCCACTGTCCCACATCCGCTACCAGGGCGGTTGGGCCACTAACTCTGATGTCGTTCTGGACTACATCGACCCCAACGTTCTTCCTTCTCCTGGCGCGTGGTTCTTCTTTGGACACATCGCCCCCCTCCGCCACTTCCAAGTCCAACAGGACTCCGCAGCGGTGGCCTTCCCAGTGCCTCCTTCATGACTTGGCGCTACCCCTTCTCCGTCAATCCACCGCTCTCTCCGTTCGCTCAAGACTGGCAAAACCAGACTCAACTTTGAAATGATCTAAACTAGTTTATGGGGTTTCCATCCTTGACCTAACCGCTTTTCAGCTACAAGTGCTGCGCAGTGGTACGGGAACTAGTAACTGTTGTTGCGCCCTTGTTGGGTGCAGCACGAGTAGACATAAAAGCAGCCAGAACAGCTGAGCCTGCCATCTTCCAGTTTTCGCTGCGTTACACGCAGCGCCCCCCCTGACTCCGTTTTCCCTCCACGCTTTTCGCTAAACCTTCCTGCCAATTTCGGCTCTTGACCGTGTAAAACAGCCTGCGCGACCTTTTTGGCAAAACCAGACTCAACTTTGAAACGCGGATTAGGCCAGAGCGCGCAGCGAGATTGTCGGGCTTCAAGGAGCAGATGGAACCGTAGTTCACGGCAGATACAGCGTCGCGATAACGTGTGGTATGCGCCTAATGAAGTGTATTACGAGTACGTCACGGAATGACTACAGACAAGTGTCGTGCTACTGGTAAGATTACATGATGGGTATAGAGTATTACAGTGTAATTACTACGAGACAGGCTGGGAGCCTATTGTCCCCAAGACTCTAGATGCATTTTAAGTGTAAATCGTGAAAACGCGTATCTTGAGGATGTCCATAACGTGCGTTGCGCTGATTCTTGATGCGATGGAGCATGTGCGCGTTGTGGGTGTGCATTGAATTCCTGATGTTTCGTGTTGCTCCGCAACGCGTTCTGGCCCAACAGCGTGAGCTGCGTGTTGCGGAGGATCACCTGACCGAGTCCGTGAGCTTGATATCTTCTGAGCTCATGGACATGCAAAGCTCCATCAGCGACGGGTCGCTGCTGCCTATCATCAACACCAAGAAGAACAAGCGGCATTATGTGAAGGCTTCATCCGTAACTTGCAGCAACTGATCACTGACTTTGATCTACGGGGCAAAAGCATTGACAAGCTGCTACACCGGACTTTGTCGTTTGTTCTCTGGCAAGTCCGTGGAGAACTTGCAGAAGCTAGTGACCATAGTTGGCAAGTCACAAATGTATGTGTATGGTGATGCGTATTCAAAGCTCAAGCGTCGCCAGCTGTCAAGATTAGCCTGTAACCCCGATCACACCTTGAAGCGCCCTTTTCACTGCTACGAGGCGGATGGTGGTTCAATCTCTCGGACTCACCGCCTGGCAATCCTCATGACAATGGCAGGCCAAACAGATGACCATTGATTCCGCACCTGTGCGGCATCATGTCAGTGCTCCCCTACCGTGCGGCACATCGGCTGAGGCTGATGCCGAGATATGTTATTGGCAGCAACCTCGGAGGTGATACTTCAGTGCGCTCATATGATTGCCCCACGGCATGACATGCATGTGTACTCTAGATCGTATAAAGCAGGGGTGGCAGTCGTTGATATTGCTGGCGCACTGTAGGAGCATGGCTTGGCGTTGGAGTACCTATTGTGGTTGGTTTCGGACAGTGCCACCACAATGGAGTCAACTCGTAAACTGATGGAAGAAAAGCGGAGGCGTGTGATTTCGGAGCTCCTGGCTGCAAGTGATTATGGTTGCATCGCCGCTCTGATTCGCTATCATGCCGTTATTAAATTGGTTTGTTGGACTGACGCATGTCTTTGCATCAAATGTTGTCATATTTCCTTCGTTTATCGCGGCGCCATTCCGCGCTTTGTTTGTTGTTGTGGTGGACCCAATCACTCGCGAGGAGAGCCGGCGCTTCATCCCATTATTGCACATATACATGAATCCAAACATGCAGCATCAGATACGCGCTTGCCTCATCTCTTGCGCACCTTGCGGCCGTTTCGGTATGCTTAGTACATATACATATATATGTATATGCCGTTCACGTGTTGTCACTCCTATGGCATGTTCACAGGGAAAGAATGCGAATCTCTGATGAGAACGGCCAGCATGCCGAATCTCTTCTGAGAAATGTCTTATGGGCATGTATAGGGAGGTGTACCGCGATCTGCACGATCCGCGCTTGATGCTGGGATTTTCTGTGCTAGCAAAGCTAGATTCTGTGGCAGACTACATGTACACGGTCTTTCAGGTATGCGCCCTATCTGCCTGCCTGTCAGTTGGAGTGAATGCTTGCATGATATGTTAGTTGCCGATTTTGTGATGGTATTGACACATACTTGTGGCTACATGCCATAGTAGATAGAAGATGGATTCACCATGTACCGTGTGAAATCCGATATGGAGAGAGTGTTGTACACGCTAGCTTCGTTGGAGCGCAGCTTTGACTCCGAACTCCACGAGGAGATTGAATTTGCTGCGCCTTTCTTTGATGACACCGGTTTTAGCGCTGGTGAGGCACCATCCGCTCCGTGTAGTGGCTAGCTTGCGCCTAGAGCGTCGCCGTGGCAATGGCTCCACGACCTGAGGCGTGTGGAGCAGGCGTGGCGGAGCCTATCTTCTGCGGAGAAGGAAAGCGCGTTGCAACAAAACAATGCTTCGGCTGCAACACGGTAACTTTCATTCAGCACCGCCTGGTGTTGTATGCAAGCCGCTGATTATATTGAGCATATTCACACTAAATACATTCCCTCTCGCATGCGTACTGTGTGGCTTGCAGGTTGGTTGTCCATGCATGCGGATGGGCATATTGAGGAGCAAGATTTGGAGGAGGAGGAGGAGGAGGAGGAGGAGGAGGAGGAGAACGGTGCTCAAGAGGAGGGTGGGCATGATGATGACGGCAGCGATCCAGACGAGGATGACGAGACAGTTACTCATCTATGCTTTTTGGTGATGGATAGCATTCTAGGGCGCCTTGATGGTTCCATGGAGCATGGTGTCATGTCGGAGAGCGCAGCAGCAACAAGAGATCGTGCAATATCTCCATGTGATGACATAGACGCTCCGGCACCCGATATGGAGATGGCGTTAGTGCCCTTCGGAGCACATGCATCTCCAAGGCAGAGCAGCACGCCTTTCTTGCCTGGCCACGACGCTGCCGAGATATCTGCTCAGCCGGATACCGCAATGGATGTATGCAGCGAGCAACACCCTCACGGAGGACATGGTCGCTCGTTTTGCCCAGCCCCTCGTATTAGTGCAGCCGCATCCTGGTCTCATGAGTGGTGGTGATCCAGCTTGCGCCACTAGATTGGACGTGTCGGAGAAGCCAGACGCGTTCCGCCTAACAGACGCCATGGGCGGGGCGGACCGTTTTGTTGCAGCCAAGATGGCGTGCAAACGCTTGCTCCGCCATTACCACCGTTAACTTACAAAGCATGCCGCAGACTGGTACGTTGTTCGGTTCCCCGCGCGGCTTGCCATTTATTGGGACCCAATTGCCGGGATGAAGAACATGAGGCGTGATGGGCACCTGACTGGCAAGGTGTGTGGACGAAATTGCAAGTGCTGCACTGCTGGTGTGCGAGCCTCTCGGTGTACCGCAGGACGCACGCGTGGTCTATGGGGTTCTGGGAGCACCCCGAGCTGCTGGCGGCTGTTGAAGAGAGCATCGACAGAGCCAGCCCTGCCATTCCGCTTGGAGAATCAGTATATGTTTAAGTCGGCGTTAGGATCGCCCGCATGGGCGTCAGCTTACATCCAGTTTTGGATGAGTTCTATGGCGCGCGTATCTCGGAATCGCGTCGATTTCATCGATGTGGACCGAGCGCATGCTCTCCAAGCTGAAGCGCCAAATTGGAGGCCTCAGCTGCGTCAACTCAGGACGCGTGAACTTCCGTATGTACAAGTACAATAGCCTTTCCCAGCCGCCATGCACTCAGATGGAGTGGAAGGATATCATGAAGAAGTTGCGGCAAGAGAACGCAGAACGCAGCCGTGCAAAAGCTGCTGGCGGGGTGCCTGATCGCCACGGCTTCATTGTTGCCTTTGAGAGGCAGTATGCGCAGGTAGTAAGACCCATCACATCATTTCATATGCAGTAAAAGCAAACAGCTTGATAACCTTGTAACATGTCTTACAAATGAATGATGTTATATGTATGTTGCAGATGCGTGAACGCCGGGCATTCAGCGAGGCTCAAAGGCTGCGAAGGGAGATGCAGCAATTGGAAGCCAATGTTGCCTCTGTTGTGCATGATGCTTTGAAGGCACGGCGTGCGCGCATCTCCGCCATGCTAGAGCAGCATATAGTGGCGCGGGTGCGCTGGATGCTTGCTCAGCTGGATGCTCTCAGCGCCCGAACCAAGCGGGACAAGGAGAGCTTGAAGCGCTATCTGGTTAATAACACCGCAACGCTCGATAATAAGGAGCGCATTGGAGCGCTGGCCTCACTGGCCATGGCGTCTGAGAGCGTGGAGGGTGTGAGACGCTACCATGGCAACTCGGGAAACCGTACCACACACTAACTTGGAGTGGCCACATCATGCTCAGCTCGAACCTTGGCCAATGGAGAAGCGCATTAAGCGCGTCACAACGCTCAGTCCGCAGCAAACTAAAGAAGGCCCTCCTCTGCTAGTTGGCGGCCAAGTGGTGCCCAAATGATGAAGATGCTTTGCAATTGCCTAGTAATACGGCGGCTACTCTGAGAAGTGCACTGCTTGAATGGATTGGTGAACGTTAAGCCAGCAGCAACAACACGTACAACATCAAAATCGCTGAGAGTGACATTTACAAGGCAGTGATGGGAGAAGACATCTCAACTCTTGTCAGTTCCGCTACTTAGCCGTTAGCAGCCTTCAATTGCAGTGGCATGCTGTAGCCATCGCGTTGGCATTAGGTGCCCTATTAGGTGATACGGTACCTAGTATTTAACAAGCAGTACATTACACTGAACACCAGTTGCTCGCGACAGCCCCCCAAAAAAGCTTAAGCGCTACGCGCAAATAAATTCACCGGATTTGAACACCACTCGCCGAGAGCTGTCGATCGAACGAGGTGCGATATGTCCGGTAAAGCTGACACATGAAGAATTCGTTTATTCATTGGTCCGGGCATCTTCCGAAATCTGGGGGGCTAAGGCTTGACCGGACCGACTGCAGGGGCAGGATGATTCAATACCGCGCGCCTACGGGCAGCACGACGTTTTTTCCCCCCGCCCCCGGGACAGGACTGGCACCAGTGAAACCCTTGCAGCGTCTCTACGACGGCCGTTTGGGCAGCGATCCAGTTACGGAAAGCCCTGGGTAGGCGATGCTCCGTTATAGTCATCAAACAAATTGCCGAAGCATTCTGCAAGACTAATTATAGGCCAATGACAGAATTTCCAACACTGTTGGATCACCGTCTAAAACACTGCCATCAAAATACCCGGCACTGA
The DNA here is from genome assembly GCA_006384855.1 of Tetraselmis striata. Taxonomy (NCBI): domain Eukaryota; kingdom Viridiplantae; phylum Chlorophyta; class Chlorodendrophyceae; order Chlorodendrales; family Chlorodendraceae; genus Tetraselmis; species Tetraselmis striata. The sequence continues at coordinate 246,164 of VCJN01001322.1, forward strand.
CCACGAAAGGTCCGCCCTACCCGATGATAGCACGACGGTATCCCATACAGAGTCGCTACATATCTCGTACCGAGCTACATTCTACTCTTATCTCTTTACGCTCTCCCTGTATAAACCAAAACGATATAACTACGAGGTACCAGTAGACGCGGCGCCTAGTGTCGCGGCAGACGAGAAGCCGCTCTCGACGGTGGCGCGCGGGCATGCCGATTCATGACTTCGGGGTCCCATGTCATACGACGAAGGGCTCTGTACCAGTCGCGTCAACTCCTCACACCCCACTGTCAGGCAAAATAAGGACAGAGGGATCGACGCTATCGCCGAAGGGCTGCTTCTGACAACACCCCAAGCTGTTTGAGGGTGCAGTGCCCTAGGCAGAGGGAGGGTCACGTTGTCGAGGAACAGGAACACCAGGGAAGGCGCTTGCAGCGCCTCTGCACTCCTGCTGTGCACCTTTGCGTGTCCCGTGCGATTGGTAATGACGAAACTGCCCGGGCACATGTGGAAGTCGCACGGGCACCTGGGAATTTATGCACTTCTCTGACCAGGTGCTGTACATTCTTGGCTTGCCGGGCTGGGCTCTGCCTATCGCCCACTGGGCTGGGCGACAGGAGCAACGATGGGTTGCACAGCGTCAGTGCTTGACGAACCTGGCCTACTCCCAAAGGCATCCATCCACAGGACGCCAATTCTGCAGCTGTTCTGGGATCTTGACAACATTGAGCTTCCCGCAAATCTAGATGCAGCGCTCCAACGCCTCCGCAATCTCCATGTGACCGCCCTGGGCTGGCCGGAGGAGAGCAGCTTGAAATATGAGCTCACAATAGTGTGCAATGTCGTTACCAACGGCCGCATCCAAGACAGGGACCGTTCAACGCTCCAAAGGGCAGGTTTTGCTCCGAAGGTTGTTACCTCAACCAAGGAGGCCGCAGACCGGGACATAGAGCGAAGCATTGAGAAGATTGTTAGGGTAAGTCTCCACCGCGCTCGCACTCCAATGCTCTGCTGCGACCGATGCGAGCCTCACAAGCATGCCGTGCGAACCGTGTTGCAGGAGTACATGGAAGACACCGGACAGGGGCTGGTGTACGAGGCGGCCATCGGCGTCATATCCAACGACGAAGACTACGCATGCAAGTTGAGGATTGCCAAAGAAAAAGGCATCAGCACGTTTTACGTTTCCAGCAGCAAAGCTCTAAGGGCGAAGGAGAACGTGAAAGCCGCCACAACAGCTGTGGTGGACTGGAACGCCGATATCGCGTTCACTGGACCTTCTGCCAGCCAAGCACCTCATGATCCACCGGGGCCACTACATGAAAGCCCGGCCTCGCCGGCCAATGCTGATTCAGCGCCTTTGATCAGCACCTCCTCACCGCAACAAAGGGGGCTGGTCTGCCCCAAGTGCTCGCAGACGTTCAAGCTTCCGAAGAGCTTTAAAGGGGACAAGGCAACAGCTCATTGCCCATCATGCTTCAAAGCCGGCATGGTCTCGCCAGTCTCTGCGGCTGCTACCGCCTCTGCATCGCCACTGGAATCGGCATCATTCAAACTATCGTCGGGCGCCAAGGATGACTCCCTTGTGACGTGCAGTGTTGAGGGGTGCAACGCAAAGTTTACGCTCCGAAATGGGTTCAAGGGTAAGAATCCGAAATGCGCAGTACACCGTCCACCTCCTCGCAGCAAGTAGGGGAGGCAATTCCGCTGCTATCCCATGTTCTTAGCGGAGACTGCCTTGTTTGTTTCGGGCGGGTCATCTTAGATATTTAAATAATGTAAGCAGGAGGCGCATGAAAGCAAACAAAAGAAACTCTTGATGTGCCAGTCCCCGCTTGCGTACGCCTCTAGTGCCATAGCGCTGTGCCCTGGATATCTACCGCAAGCTGCAGATCAGACCTGGCCGTTCATCCATAGGAAAAGTACAGCAGCCAACGCAACAACACCACCACGAGGATACTGCAGCAGTAGCTTGAGCCTGAAAGGCTTGAACGTGTTCAGCCCTCTGCAGTTCTGCGCTCCACGGCCAAGCGCCATTGCGGAGTTGTTCCCTCCTTATAGAGCTCATACTGCCCTCCATCATCCAGAGGTCCTTGCCCCTGACTTGCCGCCATATTTGATGTTTTCGTGCATCGATCCTCGACAGGGCTCCATTCCTCCTGCCCGGAACCTGTGGTCTTGACGCGACACCGCCTGCTTACCGTTTGTCCATCCTCAGATTGCGGCTCCTTCCTGGTGTGGGCTGTGGTCCTTCCTGTCATTCTACAGACCATTACTGGTATTCAGACGTTGCAGACATGCAAAGGGTGCAATGATTGCTGATCCGGCGAGGCACTGCATCGTCCACATGATAGAGAATTGCAGCCAGTATACCTGATGTTGGGATACATGTGGTTGCAAGAATCGCTTGTTGGAAACTCGAGTTATTGGTGATTACATTGTTTCTTTCCGGGGTCCGTTTGAATACCTGGCCAGTAATGGTACATCATGTGTTTGCTGCATTTGTACAGGACAGCGTCCGCACAGTTTCCAAGGAGATCACTCAAAGAAACTGCATATATCAACTTAGCTTCCTGGATAGTCGTAGTTCCAAGAAGTGCAGGGATAAAACTTTCATTGGAGTCTCCGCTGTGAGGCGTGTCATCTAAACTAAGTAACTCTACATCCGTAAATGAATACCTCAATCCTTCATCTTCTCTGCCGCCGGGATGGACGGTACCATTATTGGGACAGGAGTCACTGCAGCCACAGCTGCAGGGAAAGGATCCTTCGCATTGGACTGCACGTGTGCAAACCTTGAGCGGTGGTGCATGCCGCCGCACGACTCGCACTTGGTGTGCCTCTTGCCAAAGCATCCAGGGCACAGAGTAGAGTGGGTCCACTTGCCCTCCCAGCTGATGTTGCCCTGGCCAGCGCACAGGGTGCACCTCACAATGCCATAGCTCTTGCAGGTCTGGCAGTTCTTGGTCCTCCGCATGAGGAACTGGCGGATGGCAGTGAAGACGGTGAAGGCAACCATTGCAAACGCAATGACCTGGGATGTGGCACAATACAGCATCAGAACATCACATTTCATCATACAGAGCATCACACGCATTTTACTGTATCAACACTCCGCCACAGTAACAAGCAGATAGCACTATGGCGCAAAAGCATGCAATCGCTGGTGGAGGCCTGCCACTCACCACAGAGGACGGGCCGCGAATAGCATTGGGCAGGTTCAGGCCGCGGAAACCCATAGTGGACGTGAGGGACGCAGGCTGCATGGAGGCATACTGCTCTCTGCCATGGAAGGCGGCATACTGCTCGTTGGAAATCTGTCCCGTAGCTGTGGTATCTGCAAGAAGAGAGGGGAGGGGGGGGGGGGGGGGGGGGGGCAGATCGGGATTGGATATCTTGTCAGTAAATAGTTCAAACACGGCCAGTCGAGATGCAGCGCTGACATGAGACAGCTCTACCGGGACAGCTACATCAGGCGCGGTTTCCAGAAAAGAAGTGTGACTTTCCAGAAGCAGATACTCTCCGGCCTAGTCAAGGCGCACAGTGCTGCAACCGGATCAGGCCAAAGCTCACCTGGAACGGAATACTCGGCGCCGCTGGAGGTCTGCGCCCACTCGCCGCCCTGCTGCCCGGCGGCGCCGACGATCACCCTGACCAGCCTCTGCTGTCCAAGATGCACGCGACGCACGGGTCGGCAAGGAAGACGGGGCGCGGCGCTAGACGAGGAACAAGCAGCGCCGCGGGCAGCGGCGCAGCTGGCCAGCGGGACGGCGGTCGTCAAAGTGCTTGCAGATGCCAACATCTTTTCAAGGGTTTGATTTCAGTTCAGTCGCTCAAGTGTTATGTCGTTCAGTAGGTGGCTATCTTGGCGCAGATGGCAAGCCGCGTCGATCTGAACCCGGCGCACGTCTGATTTCTGACGCTTCAAGATGGATGGCAGGCAGCTAGGGCCGCCGGGCACGGTGCGGCAGGCTGTAGTGCAGTGCTGTTGCGGCAGGAAGCTGATATATTGCTCCGCTTGATGTACGGGAAGTGTCACGTGGCCGTAGCACACGGTGAGCTCCGGGCCACCGCTACCTTACGTCGCAGATACACCACGCAAAGCGCACCAATCCAGGTTTGGGGTTTCCAAGAGGGCTTCCTTACACAAGCTCGCTTGCCGATAGTGTCTGTGGACTGTATGGAGGCGCGTGTCTGAGGGACAGATCGTTTTGTACGGACGGGCCGAGCGCAGCGGATGGGAAGTGACTGCCCGGTTGCGTGGTCTTGCCCACGAAAGCTAGGCCTTTAGGTGGCGCACTGTGTGATAAGTGTTCGGTAGTCACGAACAAGTTATACGGATTGGAAAGAGCCAGATGAACGCGGATGAATGGAGTAACACCAGGCAACGACTGCAGTGTGGTGACTGACGGAGGGTGAGCTGTGAACTGTAACGGTGGTGCGGCTCTGCTGCGAGTATGGCATCCCGACGAGGCCACGACGGGTCGACGGGCGGACGCCCGAAGTGCAATATGATGTAATCCTTACCTGTTCTCGCTAGGGATTATTATCTCACTGGCCCTTATTGTCGGCCGTGTTTATAATACATTTTTTAAATAATACATAGCGCTTGTATTAGTTTATGATACAATATCTGACGACATCAAGCACACCGCAATACATTTCGCAGACAAGCAGTAGGGCGGTACGGTACCGATACCAGGTACGGGACCGGTACCCGTAGGCGAGCGGGCCGGGAATAGATCAGTCAAATATACTGGGAAGACGTACCGTCTGTCAGGCTGGCACTCTGCCTGGCAGCCATAAAGCGCGCCACGTCCGTACAATTTTCGATGCAACGTACTCAAGTATTCCTCTTTTATTTATGGGCAACCTGACACGGCTGCTGACTACGCAGAAGTATCCGCAGTAGTTTCAAGGGAATCGCAGCGGTTCGTTTGTACGGACTTGATTCGGGTTCACCGCGAGACCGCCCTGCTTGATTTTTTGGGTTTCGCGCCGCCCGGGGTGGAGAAGGCTGGCAATATTTAGCGACTACATGAGCTAGCACGCAGCAGAAGGCGATATCGGAAATCACCCCAAAAAAAGGCAATCAGAAAGGTCCTCTACTACAGCGACTGCGGGGCATGAGAAGGTACGGTAACATGAGAAGGCTGGCAGATGAATGCATTTCCCAACGTCTGGTCTGCCGATAAATGCCAGGTCTGGTTACAGATGGTGATAATCAGGAATTTGCAGGCATACAAATCCCACAGCCAGGGAGGGTTGGGCGGGCTGTGGTGCGCTCGATGGAGTGTGGCACAGCAAAGGAGAGTGACCGGTCGGTCCGCCGTGAAGGCAGGTGGTGGCCCTGACCGGCCCCCGCAATCGTGCGCGCGCACACACGCGCTACGGGCGCCGCGCCATGGCTATCTCGTACATGTAGAGAAACCACATAAACTAGTTTAAAACATTTCACAAGGAACGTCTGGTTTGCCGACTAGAAAATGCCGGGCGCAGCATGCCACGGGCGGGGGTCACGGGTGGGAATGTTGAAGGCGACGACATGCCAGCGGGTTGCACCCACGGGAAGGCGGTCGCCAATACGGCCAGGAACGAAGAGGTCGTGGCGCGGCTTCAAGGAGCGCAGGTCAGAGCACATCTCCGAGAGGAGCTGGTACCAAGCGTTGTCAGGCCAGTAGGGAACAATGACGATGGCTGGGGCACCGCTGGACTCCAGTTTGAAGACAAGATCGCCGATGAGGTTCCATGGAGGGTTACACCAGTTACGTTCGCAACGCCACGCAGCGTCGGAGAGGCGCATGGCGTCGACGGCCTCGCACCGCGGGTCACGCCAGCGGGCGTTGTAGCGAAGTAGGAGGGCGTTTTCAGCTGTCGCGAAGCGGTCGATGGTGCAGGCGCCCCATTTAGCAGTGAGCGAGGCGAATCGACGAGAGTTGAACTGCCAGTCGTCGCAGTCAACCTCGCGACTAAGGCGGGCATCCCATATCTTCGCCGCAGAAGGGATGTAGCGCACGGAAAGGGTAATGCCGTACGTGCGTGTCCATGAGGTACCATGTTTTGCGTAGCTCAGCCATGAGGCGCGGAGAGCGAGAAGTGAGTGGGTAAGGACGCCGACAACCGCTTGGTTATCCTCGTGCAAGCGGATGTGACGGTTACGGTGCATGGGGAGGAAGGACTCAATAGCCAAGCGGACGGCTTTGAGCTCTTTGAGAGTAATGTGCGCAGTGCGGTCATTGTCGTACCAAAACCCCCGAGCTTCATGGTGCTCGTTCAGAACGACACCCCAACCGTACCACGAACTGTCAACGTGTAGGTATCCGGTTTCGACAGGGCGGGTAATGGGGCGGCCGTTGTGTTGGGCGGGCACGCCCACCCAGCATTGCAGATCGCGTTCGAGCAAACGGGTGAGCTTGACGCGGCCGGACCAAGAGTCGCGCGTCTTGAGTACATCATGCAGCTCACGGAGGTAGAAACGGGCAAGGGCGATGGCCAAGTAGAGAAACTGGCATTTTCCCGCGAGAGCGGCCAACTCGCGAGCTGGCAGCCACCGACGATTGCGTTTTGCTCGTTGGATTAGGCATTTGGCCGCACGAGCAATGCCAGCGAGTTTCTCAGCAGGCGCACGAGCGAAGAGTAGGCGACCCCGATGTGTCAATTTCTAACCCCAGGTGCACGAGCTTCTGGGTGGGCTCCCACACGCCCTTGTTGGGGTTGCGCAGCAGACCAAATCCCGAGAGGTGGCGTTCGATGTAGTCACGTTGCCAAATGGCCTCAGCATAAGTCCGAGCTAGAAACAGGAAATCGTCCATGTAGGGTAACATGCGTAGGCCAAATCGGCGCCCGGGAATAGGTGTGCCGTCTGCTTCAGCCGGGTTACGACGCAATGCCCTAGTGAGGACGTTGGTGGATTGGCAGAAATAATAGGGGGACAGAGACCAGCCCATGGGAAGGCCATCCAGCCAGTCGGTACAGAGTGCCGCGGTAATCGACAGTGAAAAAGTCCCTGCCTGTCCTCAGGGGCGATTTCAAACGCGTAAAACCCATCTTGCAGGTCCATCTGCAACATGTAGTCCCCATGGCGCGACATATTGCGCAAATGCGAAAGCGTCTCGAACGAAAGATGGCGCGTCTCGCAATAGCGCTTCAGGGGGCGAAGGTCAATGATGAGCCTCCATTTGTTTCTTCCCGGCTTAGGAACCAAGAACAACCGAGACAACCATTTTGCGCGGTAGCCTCGCTCCCATGCCCCAACGGCCAGGAAGCGAGTCAATTCACCGTACATAAACTGCAATTGGCCAGGAGTAGCATCCCCCATTGACACCCCATGATGCAAACAAGGTGGGGCAAGCCCGTCCAAGAAAGGAACGCATACACCTCTGAAGATCCAGTTGAGAACACTGCGATTCGCACCAGCGGCTTGCCAATTGCCGAGATTACGATGGACGCGATGTCTCATAAAAGGGGAGACGGGAGTACAAGAATTGGCGCGATGGATGTCGCGAGGGGGGCGAGCAGAGCGCCCTGTCGCTCTGCTAGCCCTCTCTGCGTCGGCGTCAGGATCCACGGTACGCGGCACAATAGGAGTGCCGCGGCGTGGGAGTAGCCATGTGCCACTGGGCGCTGGCTTGGCCACGGGCAGTGTACTGTCACTTTGTACTCGAATCTGTACTAGACGGCGGGCGTGCGTCGGCATACGCCCCAGTCGGAGCGCATCGCGACACCTACGCCGAGTACGGGCCAGTACGGATCGAGCCATGCCCACAAGGGAAGGGGCAGCCAGGGGTTACGGTTGGTCGACACTGGTCGAAGGGCTTGGACCTTGTTCCATTGAATGGGGAAGCGCTGCAGCTTCGTCCTCTCCTCGCGCTGGGCGAGTAATCAGCAGCTCGTTCGCGGGTAGTAGTTAGCACGTCGCAAGCGGCGCGCGTCCATTATTAACCACACAAACCCTAACGGGTTTCTCCCAGGGGGGGGGGGGGGGGGGGCTTCGCTCACCGTACATTGTACGATGGCGGAAGACCGGCACCCTGCGCGGCAAAATTGCCGCGACTTTGCTGTGGTGCGCTCGATGGAGCGTGCCACAGCAAAGGAAAGTGACCGGTCGGTCCGCCGTGAAGGCATGTAGTGGCCTTGACCGGCCCCCGCAATCGTGCGCGCGCACACGCGCGCTACGGGCGCCGTGCCAGGGCTATCTCGTACAGGTAGAGAAACCACACAAACTAGTTTAGAACATATATATAGTATGCCCCTGACTTGACTAGCGTGAATTACAAAAAGGGCAGTAACAAATTCACCTACTACTAAAATTGAAATTGAAATTGATTACAACATGCTAGTCTGCTGCTCTCCACCGCCCAGACTGAGTTGCTCTTAGGGCCTGCCATCTCTAACCATACTAGGGGCACAAATGTGTATTACAGCTCCGGCTACCGGCCTGCCTCTTCTGTTTCCATCCCTGCCTCCTTCCGTCGCAGCCTTGGGCCGCCCCTCATATCTCTTGTCTCCGACTTCGCGGCATCTCCGTCGTCATCTTCCGCGCCCAATTCATTACAGAGCCCTAGGCATCCTCTAGGTTTTTGGCCTCTATGTGCAACTTCGACCCGTTGCTCGGGTAGGGGTCTAGCTCGGGCGGCGCCAAATTGCCGTCCGTTCTCATTGGTGGGGTATGTCCCGCGGAGGAAGCGCGGGCGGACTGAGGCAGCCGCGGCGTCCCGCCCTGCCCCGCGCCCCGTACAAGGGTCTCCGCCACCAATAGAGATGCCGTCTCAAGCATGTGGTAGTGGTTGTTGTGCTTGGGGGGAATATGGTAGATGACGCGAGGCCATCGGAGGTTGCGATTGGCGCTTCATTGGGGCGCACGGGGTTTTTTTCTGTGGGCGTGCGGGGCTCACAGGCCTTCCCCGTTTGCGTCCATGTAGTCTTCTTCTTCGACCAAGTCGTCTAGCTCGGCGCCTGAGTATGGTTCTTCGTCGGCCATCCGCTCGTCATCACTGGGGAGAGCGGGTGAGGGAGATGGAGTGAGGGAGTGGAGCGGGCCGCCCGTGCTGAGGGAGGCAATTCTTTTTGCGATGCGGATGCATCTCGGGGGGGAGCTGATGTTAGGGTTACGCCTAGCGACTACCCTAGTACCACCACAAACCTGTGACGCCGAGATTACGGCCAAGTATTTTTACCTGTACTACTGTACTTATATTTCAGCACGCGTATGATTTACTGGTACGGCCACAACCAGACGCCAGTAATATTCCTTGTAACATACAGTACGCGCTACAACTCCTTAATCATCAGGATACTAGGTGCCTGTCCGCGGTGCCGAGTCGGACCGCTATAGGATAAATATCCAATGCCACCAGCATACTTGTAAGAGATTACATTCTGCAGCCAACTCAATTCGCCAAAATACTACGAGTAGAGCCATGTATCATGAAGTACTCCCACGAGTACTTACACTGGTTTCGGCTTCCTGTTACGATCCATCCCCACCTGCTGACCCACAGCGACCTGCTTTCGCACACACGACGATACATTCGCGGTTTCGCTGGTCCTGCCGACCTCTGATAGCGATTCTGAACCCTTTGACCTTTATCCGAGCCGCGTGTCGCCATGACATCGCACCGGAGCGCCCGTCAAGCCGGTTACCGTACCGCCCTCCCGGTGGTCCACCCGCCGAGCAGTCTATGCGTCAAATTGTCGAGAAGAAGATGCTGGAAGCCCGCGTTGTGGCGCCAACCCAGAACGTCTCTCACAAGCTCGCCGACGTTCATGACTTCCCAGCAGTCAAGACTTTTCTGGAGAATGTCGACAAGGAGATTTCCGACCGCAACAAGCTTTGGCTTCCTGAGATGGAGGCATGGCTCGGTCGACAGTTCAAGACCGATTATATCGCGGCTCACACCCACCAACTTGTGCTCAACAGCCATGAGCTTCAGGTTCACATTGTTATGGGTTGCGAGGTCCTGACTCACTTCGTCAACTACAAGACTGGAAACAAGCTTTCTTCAAGGCCGCTTTCCCCAACGGCATTCAGACAACCGTCGGAGACTACGCGCGTGACATCTGCGTCAAGCCGAGCGACCCCAAGATGGCTACTTGTTGTGTCGACTTGCAGCGCAAGCTACAAGCTGCATTTGCTTTGCTGCATGAACCTTTCGCTGTGCCTGAGTACTTGCAAGTGCATCGTATTTTGCAGGCGATTCCCAAGCACGAGAGAGCCGAGGTGCAAAAGATGGCTAACCACGCCGACGAGGCTGTCTCGACTCATGAAGTAGTTTTAAGACATCTCTCGGCTATCGACGAGGAGCACCGCCTCGCTGTCGAGATTGCCCAGAGAAGGTAGGCCAACATCAAGAAACACAAGCGTCGCTACGAGGAGTATTCAGGTCGTTGCCACATGCCGACCTCCACAAACCCGTGGTCACGCAACAACGGAGCATCAACCAGCTCTGCCCCAAGTCGTCTTGCTGCTCACAGCAGCTTCCCCAATTGTCAACCAAAAAAGAGTCGCTTCTCTGGTGAGTACGCCAAATGCGGCAATAAGGCCACTCAATTTGTGAATGCCGCCATGTATCTGAACATGAGAAAGAACAGTTCAAAGCCAAAGTGGCTGCTAATAAGCTAGCCAAACATGTCGACACGATCGACTTACATAAAACAAATGGCGGTGTTGGGCGACATGCCAATCTGTGCCTCTCAATGTAATTGAGGCAATTGACACTGACATGTCGCCGAGTCCATGCAAATTATATGCATGCACTGCTTAACTGCCCGCTCAGCCCCTGCATGAGATCGAGCATACAGATGTCGATATGGTTGAGCATTGCGCTCCCGCGGCACTGAACCCCTCCGACTCACAACATGAGCATGAAGCTCATGGGTGTTCCTGTGCTCATTCACACCTCGTTGCCGACATTGAGGACGAGACAGGGTGCAGAGAAAATGTCGACAAAAATTTCAAAGACAAAAAGATACATGCTAGACTGCATGCCAAACTGACTATCATGCAAAAGAGATCTCGAGTGCGCATAATAATGCGTACCAAAAACAGTAATCAAAAGAATGGCACTGAAATTAACAAATATGCAAAACCAAATGCATGTCCAACTGACTCTGTTGTGTTTGACCAAGCAGAATTCAAGAGACTGAATTGTGCCTATGGCCCAGTCACTTTTGATGCTTGTGCCTCAGCATGTGATGCTGTCTGTTCAGATTATTGCAGTGCTGAAAAACCATTTCTGCGACATGATATCAAAGGTAAAACTGTGTTCGTCAGTCCAGTGTATGATGACACAGCCCTGCCTATCTTGCAGCATTTTGAGATGCAAAGACAAGTGTCACCCTTTGACACAAGAGGTATTATTGTTATGCCCAGATGGTCCTCACAATTAGGACAATCCTGGAAACCACTGCTTTCAAAATATAAGAAAATTCACAGCTACCCGCCTGGAAC